>LOEQ01007683.1:20640-38501 GCA_001685075.1 Bramus lutescens | reverse complement strand
ATGGGGAAGTTCAGCCAATCACATTTGGCTAGGGCGTGGCCTCCTGGAGCCAGGGAAGATAAACTTGGAGATCCAGGTGTGCTTGCTCTCTTCTTCTTCTTCTTCTTCTCCCCTGCGCACGCTGGACCCTGGTCATGTGAGTTCACTATTTTCCAATTATTAAACTGAATCTGTTATATTGAACTGGTCTGATTAATTCTAATTTACCGGTCGACCATGCCCATCATGTGTCCTACAACTTTACTGAATTCATGACCAGGTTTGATGGTCCTGTTAGTGTTAGATGGTCTATAAATGACTATGCCACCAAACAGAAGAAATTAGTTGTTTTCTTGTCCAATTTGGATGACTTTTATTTTAGTCTCTTATGCAATTGCTCAAAGATCCACCTTGTGTTGCATAGAAATGGGTGAGAGTCCTTGTTCCACATGTTAACGGTAAACTTTCAAAGTCTCCCCATAAAGCATACGTATGCCAAAGTTTATTGTATTGAGATATGTTCTTTTTAATAACTAATTTGGTCTTAGATTTCTATCCTGAATGATGTTTAGTTAAACGATCATATGCGTTTTATCTTCCATTCTGTTGGTATCATGTTTATTGATTTGTATAGAATGGACATTTATTGTATTTTATGAGATGAATTTCATGAATATTTTCTGAGGCTCTTTTGGGTGTATACTCTTAAATACGTCTCAGCTAAAAGTGTAAGTTCTTTCTACCTAGATTAAGAAAATAGACATGGTGACCTGGGCAGAATGAGAACTGGGACACTGGCTATGTATGATAAGGTAATCACCACTTAAGGTTGGCCAATATAAGACAGGATCATTAAAATACTGATTTAGGTAGTGTAGCAAAGGATAGGTACCACTGTGCAAAAGACTGACCTCAGAAATCAAGGCCAATTTAGGCAGGTTGAAGGAATGAGTTTGGTCCAGAACATGGTTAATATAAACATCCATGGAAATCTTAGATGAGAATAGCCAGCCTATTTAAAGAAGGACTCGATGATTTTGACATAGATGACTGTAGTTTACATGAAATTTATTTCAATAGATGTGGATGGAGAGTATTATGACATCACATAACTTCATGGAAGTTCAGGATATTACAATAAAAATTTAAATTAGGGATAAGCAGATGCCCTAATGTTTTTTTTAAGACAGAGTCTATATAGCTCTGGCTGTCATGGAACTCACTATGTAGAACAGGTGGAATTCGAACTCACAGAGATCCACTTGCCTCTGCCTCCCAAGTGCTGGGATTAGAGTCATGCATCACCACACCAAGAAAGTGCCCTAATTTTTAACGGTAAATATATTGATCAATGCGATGATAAAATATAATATTTATATATCTTTAGAGTATTGTTGTCCATATGTTTTAATTTATTGTAAAAATAAAAATGGGATTGAGAAAGAGAATAAGAAAGACAGAATAAACTTTTTGTCTAAGTATTTGTTCAATTTTGGAGAAAATTCTATAAGGTACTGAAGAAGATATGTTCTTTTGGATTTGGGTAAAATGTTCTCTAAACATCTGTTAGGTCCGTTTGATTTATCATATCACTTAGCTCCAGCATTTCTTGATTTAGTTTAAGTCTGGATGGTCAGTGTTGGAGAGAGTGGGGTATTGAAGTCTCCTACTGTCTTTGTGGGAGTCCAATATGTAGTTTAAGCTGTAGTAGTGTTCCTCTTATGAACTTGGATGTTCCTGTGTTTGTTGCACAGATGTTAAGAATTGCAATGTCCTTTTTGTGGATTTATTCTTTGATGGGTATGCAGTGTCCTTTTTTTATCTTAATTAGTTTTGGTTTGAGATTTTTGCGAGATATCAAAATGGCTCTACCAGACCATTGATCCTGAGATATCAATGATCAGTGCCTGTTGATTCTTTTTGTTTTCTCGTTGTGGGGTGTGTGTGTGTGTGTGTGTGTGTGTGTGTGTGTGTGTATGTGTGTGTTTGATTTGCTGGTCTGCGATTATTTAACCCTTGTATTTTCTTGGATGTAGTTAACCTCTTTGTGTAAGAGTTTTTTTTTTCTAGCACTTTCTGTAGGGCTTGACTAAAGGATAGGTATTGCTTACATTTGGTTTTTATCATGGAATGTCTTTTATCTTTTTCCCTTCGGCTTTTAATATTTTTCTTTGTTCTGTACTTAAGCTAAGGAGAATTTCTTTTCTGGTCCAGTCTATTCTGTATGTTTCTTTTACCTTGTTAGTCATCTCTTTCTTTAGGGTAGGGCAATTTTCTTCTATAAACTTGTTTTTAAAAGTTATGTACCATCTTCTGTTCCTATTATTCTTAGATGTGGGCTTTTCATAGTGTTCCATATTTCCTGGATGTTTTGTTCCAGGAAGTTGTTAGTTTTAACTTTTTCTTTGATGGAGCTATTCATTTCTTCTATTGTGTCTTCAATGTCTGAAATTATCTCTTTTGTCTCTTGTATTCTCTTGGTGAGACTTGTCTCTGAGATTCCTATATTACTTCCTAAATTTTTCATTTCCAGATTTCTCTTAATTTAGGGATCATTATATTTTCACTTTCAGATCTTGAACTGTTTTATTCATTTCCTTCCACGGTTTATGCTTTCATATATTTTGTTTAAGTGATTAATTCATTTCCCCTTTAGGGTCATCTATCATATTAATAACAGCTGTGTTAAGGTCTGTGTTCTGTGCTGTAGCTATATTGCAATACTTAGAACCTACTGTGGTAGGGCTGCTGTGCTCTAGTGAAGACATTTTGTCCTGGTTCTTGATTGTGTTTTTACACTGGTGTCTAGGAATTTGGGGTTGGGAAGATTGTAATTCTAGGTGCTGATATCTGGTCTTGTCTTTGTTGGGCAGGTGTTTTATTTCTTGGTTTCTGTTGCCCTCTTTGGTACTTAGAAGGGTGTGGTGGTTGTGTTGCTTGCTTAAAGTCTTCTGGGATTCTGTTAGGTGTGGCCACTTTTCCAAGTAAAATATGTTTCTAGGTATTGGGAGCTGACAATTAGGAAAGGGGATTACCTTGAGAGAGACTGAGGGGTTCTACGAGAGGGGGAAAAACAGGGTGCTCTGCCAGGATCTGCTGAGTCCCCTAGGAAAGGAAGCAGAGTGGGAAAGGCCACAGGTCTGTTATAGAACAGGACATGGGGCTGGAGATTTACATACAGAAGAGCAGAGGGAGAATGAAGATCTGAGCTTGCCTACCTGCTTCACTGGCCTACTTGCTTCTGTGGCAGGCTTGATTGGCAGGTTCTCAGAGACTGCCTGCTGAGCTGGGACCTGAGATAAAGCAGTAAGTTGGGGGAAGAACTGTGTGTTCCACTATAGACAGATGGGGCCAGGAAAAAATAGCCTACAGCAGGTGGTCTGCTCTAGAACTGGGAAGGAAACTGGGGAATTGGACTTGGAAGAGAGGAGGGATTAATGAAGATATGCAGTTAGCCTACCTGCTTCCCTGTCTGGAGTCTTAAAATGCATTTTAAATATGTAATCTCTATGAATGTTTCTGATAAAACATTCAAACAACACTGTTTTAAATTCTAAATTTAATTGTTATCAGTCGTCATAGTGCATTAAAGAGATTTATACCAGGGTTAGTCTGTGATATTCTTTATAAATAATTGTGTATTGAAGATTTATATACTCCTGTAATAACATTCTAATTCATTGAAATCTGATTTTATTTTTACAGGAAACTAGATAAAATACATATGTAGAAAATAATTTTGTTATACTTTCCCATTTTACTGAAATAAAAATCACATATTGTAAAGCTAATGTTTTTACATGATTTGAAAGCAGACAACTAAATGGCTTTCCCTTTGTTCAGACTTCCAAGCAAGCAGCCACTATGTAATTCCTGGAGAGTTCCGAGGAATTCCTAGAGGAATTCGTCAGCTTCTCTCACTGTTTCTCAGCATTTATTTCCTGAGAACAAACAACTGATTTTCTTATATTTCAGATTGCTTGCTTGAGGCACATACTTTGAGTTTCTCCAAAATCAGGAACAATACAAGGCTGTCCACTCTCCGTAGCTACTCACTATACACTAGTTCTAGCTAGAGCAATAAGACAACCAAAGAAAACCAAGTGGATACAAATTGGAAAGGAAGAAGTCAAATTATCATTATTCACAGATGTTATGATGGTAAAAACAAGTGACCCCCAAAACTCTATCAGAGAACTCCTATGACTGATAAACACCTTCATCAAGTGGCTGGATACAAGATTAACTCAAAAAAAATCAGTAGCCCTTCTATATACAAATAAATGGACTGAGAAAGAAACCAAAGAATCAACATCCTTTGCAAGTAGCCTCAAATAATATAAATTATTTTGTTGTAACTCTAACAAAGCAAGTAAATCACCTATATGATAAGAACTTAAAATCTTTGAAGAAAGAAATTAATGAAGATAAGAGAAGATGGATAAATCTCCATGCTCATGGATCGGCATAATAACATAGTAAAAATGGCCACCTTATCTAAATCAATCTTCAGATTCAGGGCAATACCCATTAATATACCAACACAATTCTTTATAGACCTTGAAAGAACAACACTCATCTTCATACGGAAAAACAGAAAATCCAGGATAGCTAAAACAATTCTGTACAATAAAGGAATTTTTGGAGGTATCACCATTCCTGATTTTAAGCTCTACTACAGAACTATAGGAATAAAAACCATATGGTATTGGCATAAAAGACATGTGGATCAATGGAATCAAATTGAAGTCCCAAATGTAAAGATCCACACACCTATGGAAACCTGATTCTTGATAAAGAAGCCAAAATTATAGAATGGAAAAAAAAACAGCCCCATGAAGGCTCCTTGGTTGCCAGTTCATTATCTATGAGTCCATATGAGCCTTAGTACCTGTGCTATTGGTGTTCTGTTCAGAAAGTTGTCTCCTGTGCCAATGTGTTCAAGTTTATTTCCCACTTTCTTTTCTATCAGCTTCAGTGTATCTGAATTTATGTTGAGGACTTTGATCGACTTGGATTTGAGTTTTGTGCAGGGTGGTAAATGTGGATCTATGTACATTTTCCCACATGTTGACATCCAGTTATGTCAGCATCATTTGTTGATGATGTTTTTACATCTTTGTGGGAGCAGGCACAAGTGAGGCCCTAAGACAACATGCCTAAGTCATTCAATTTCTTCCACCATGTGAGTCCTGGTAATCAAACTCAGTTCCTCAGGCTTGGCCATGTGTCGTCTTCACCCACTCAACCATCCCACTGGCTCCTCTCCCTTAGTTTAGAATAAATTTTGTTCCATTTATCCACATCTATAGATCTACATCAAAACAGCATTTAAAGGATATATACATTGTTTACTTTTTAACAAGAAATGCTAAAAAATTCACACACAAGTTTTTATTCAAAACCTTTGTTTGGGTTACGATCAGAATTTCCTGGGAAAACACAAAATTTTGTAAATATTTCCAGGACAGTATAGAAGGATCCTCATGTCCATGAGATAGAAAATGCTCTCTGATTTCTTGTGCACTCATGAATGCCCATCTTAGGAGGTATTTGGTCAGCTGTTGTAGTTCTTTGGGATCATGCCCACTATTTGGTGACAACATTTTATCATTTGTTTTTTAGGGGATTGTATTTGCAAATCTTTTTAGGAAAACTTATATTCAAGACACTCTTTTTCAGTAAAAAAAAAACAAAATCACAAGCAGCAAATAGTAGATGTAACTCATGATTTTCTCCCAAAAATTGAATTAAAAACATGGGATGGGCTCTCCAACTTAAAAGGGTAATTGGCAAAGATCTCTGCCAATATATTCAAAATTATATGGCTGTTCTAGCCAGGAACAAACTATTGAGATGTGTATCCTGCAAGTTCTTCCTTTGGGTTCTTGAATAAAAATAGCATCATTATGTTTCTCTCTATGCTAAAGATTTTCAACTCCTGGAGACTTGAAGTAATATTGTGATTTTTGTTGTTGTTGTTGTTCTCCTGAATTTTAGTTGATTCCTGATGCTAAATCAAACCTCCTATGGTATCCATAGCATTTTTTTCTACCGCTTGTCATCATGGGAGAATGAATATGAAGGGTAATTGTGCAGAAAGTTAAAAAGGAGAATCTCTCACTCGTGGTTACCTTTCAGATCCAGGCAAATCACTCTGTATAAGCCTTGTCTGAGTTCTTTGTTCTTGAGTGCATACACCATGGGGTTCAGAGCAGGGGGAATAACATTGTGCAGCACGTTCAGCAGAACCGGGATGAGGGGAACTTTCATTTTTGCACTATGAGTGATGGAAAGGACAACAATGACAGTGTAGAAGAAAAGGATTAGGATGAGGTGAGAGGTGCAGGTACTTAGGGCCTTAGATGCCGCTTCTGCAGAGTTCAGCTTCAGCACAGACCGAAGAATCAAAGCATATGAAATCATAATCAAACCCAAGTCACCTCCCATGATTGTCCAAGCCAGGATCAGCTGGTTGATGCTGTTGATTTTCCTGTCATCACAGGACAGGCTAGTGACCCCCAAGTTAGAGCACAGGCAGTGCTCAATTTGATTCGGGGAACAGTAATTTCTCTGAGCAGCCAACACAGGAACTGAAATGGGAGTCCCACAATTTCTGAGGACCATAAACACAGTTGCTTTGACAACAAAAGATTCGGTAACTATTAAAGGGTACCTCAGTGGTTTGCAAATCGCTACATACCTATCTATAGCCATGAAGACAAAGATACCTGATTCCATGGCAACAAAGCAATGGATGGCGTACATCTGAGCAAAACACTCTGGGAGGCTGATAGTCTTAGCATTGAACCATAAGATGGCTAAAATCTTAGGCATGATGGTGGTTGCCAAGCCCATGTCTACAATAGCCAGAATGCCCAGGAAATGATACATAGGCTGGTGTAGTGACACTTTCTGGTAGATTATGGTAATGATAAGTGTGTTGGCTATGAGAGCTAAGACATAGAGCAAAGCCAGGGGCAGGGAAAGCCAGTGCTGCCAGCTGTGGATGCCTGGAAATCCCATCAGAATAAACTCAGACACTTGGAACCTAGAGCTGTTGGAATTGGTCAGATCCTGGAACATCTCTTGCTAAGAAGAAAAAAGGTTAATGTTGTTAGTTTAGATTAGCAATGGGACATCAGAAAGGAGTTTAACACAGATCATTATATTTAGGAGGATCTGGCATACTCGTGATTCTCATCCTTCCGCTGAGAATACTGTTGTCAAAGCAACCAGTCACACACCTGGTTTAGCCAGAGATGTGATGAAATAAGATCATCTCTGGTAGGTGAAACTTTCTCTTTGTTAACTCAGTCTTTAAGTTTCATAATAAAGACTGTGTTTATGCTATCTCCATACAGACACATGGGATATTACAGACAATCAATACCTTGTTCTTCACCATCCTTGTAGAGACAATCCAAGCAATAAAGATAATAGAAATGTGATATCACACCCTGACTTTTCAATCTGTTTTTGCTAATGTGATAACTGTTTCCTTAATTAATGTGTTTGAGATGAAAGTCTTTGATGCACAGAGACTTCTTGCATATAAATTTATATCATGATATATGTATGGATATTTTATTCATACAGTTAATTTTGAATGATAAGATTATGAATATTTTATATAAATAATTAAATTGTGCTGAGACAATGGATTAGACCTATTTATACTAAAGAAACTGATTTAGAAATATGTTAATGTCCTCTCTAAACCTAGACATACACTTAGAAATTAGTATAATTTAAAGGTCTGTGATGTCTAAATTCTGTTGATTATATTTATAAATAGCTTGTTCTATCTGTGACAATTATTTTGGTTCTTGGAATAGTCCATGCAAGCATACTATAATTCATTGAACACAATTGAAAAAAATGTGTAGAAAAATGTCTTTATCTCAGAACATATAGATAGATAGGTAGATAGATAGATAGATAGATAGATAGATAGATAGATAGATGATAGAGATAGATATATACACACATACATACACACATACACACAGACAACACACACACACACACACACTTTAGAAATATGGGTGCCACTGTAGCCATCCTGGTGTAACATAATCCTACTGGGAATCTCACACTGAAGTACCAATGTTAAATTCAGCCCTCCAACCTTTAGGAAAGGTCACCTTCATCCTTATCAGATCTAATGGGAATATACCTGGAGCATTTGTTAAAATTCCTCCTTAGACTAAACTTCCAGAAATCACAAGAAGCTACTTAATGCTGTGTAGGGTGGTGGGAAAACCTAATATATCAGATTTCTCGCTGTTAACCTTTCCTACCTCTTCCCCAGTTTTTCACTAGAGTGTCATTGAACACTGCTCAAGGTAACTTTTTTTTGCAAGAAGGAAAGAAATACAAGACAAGCCTGTTTAAGAGGGTGGTCTCTGAGACCTCTTCCCAAGTCATCATAAATCCTTAGAACCATACAGGACTAGGTAGAAATGCTTGTGAGGCTGGTCTCCAAGACATCTTCCCAAGTCATCATAAATCCTTAGGACCATACAAGATTAGGCAGAAATGGCAAGTGCATCAAACTCTGGAGGTGATGATAATTACTTTCACAGAGGAAAAGACAAATGCCCTTGTACCTGAGCCATGACTGGTCTTAGATAGCCCGCCATTCTCTTAGGTTGCTTGTTTCCTGCACCCCTATGTTCTCTGAGGTGCTCTCACCCCTACCACTCCATCAACTCTACCTACAGCTTTACATTCCTCAACAAAACTCATTTCTCTTCTTTGAGAAGATAAATAACTACCCTTAAAGGTTGTTATAAGATGGAATTAGAAAAATGACAAACTAATGGGACTCTACCTGTTTTGTCATTTTAATATCACAGGAGTATGAAACTCTGTTATTATACTAAAACACCCATAAAATAATACAACTTTTAATGTACATATTTAATTCATATTTATATTTTAAAAATTGAATAAAGTATGATAGTCCTACTGATGTCAAGCAATGTTTACAAATGAATAATTAATGAACTGAGTAGTCAACAAAGGGAAGGAATTTATAAAAATTTAAAGACTATTAAATTCTTGTCTATATAGATCTTTATTAAAAACATGAAGATATCTACCAGCAAACACAAAAAATTTAAAGTATACCTTTTAAATAAGAATAAATGTTTTGGGTTTTGTTTTGTTTTGTTTTGTTTTTGAGACAAAGTTTCTCTGTAGCTTTAGTGCTTGTCCTGGAACTATCTTTTGTAGACCAGACTGGCCTTGAACTCACAGAGATCTGCCTGCCTCTGCCTCCTGAGTGATGGGATTAAAGGCATGTGCCACCACCACCCGGCTAAATAAGGATAAGTAAAAATTTCAATAAAAGTTATATTTAAAATAGAGAAATCTTAAAAAAAAACTCTATAGTAGTAGAAAAAAACACCAAGAAAAACAAAAACAAAAAAATTGTACAGTCCCATCAGTTCTTTACAGTCTAATAGAAGGGCTGGTGAAATGACTCATCAGGTAAAGGCACTTGCCCAGAAAGAAGCCCAACAACCTGAGTTTGATCCCTGGAACTTCCATGTTTGAAGGAGAGAACCAGCTCTCACAAATGGTCCCCTGAGCTGCTCCCTACCATTGCCATGGCAGGTATGTGCCTACATGGAGAGAGAGAGAGAGAGAGAGAGAGAGAGAGAGGAAAATAAATGTAATAATTTATTGAAAGTTAGAGCCCTCATATATAAGCATATTTCACGTTTGCAATATTTAAGAAACTACACGCAAAAAAGCCCATGTGCACAATATGTCTAAAACTATTTTGGAAAACACCAACCATACAAATCATTAAAATACACTGCAAACATTAATGAGGAGATATCAGCGTCAGTCACATGTGAGGAACCAAAGGCAAGAACAGTTGGATGATGCTCACTTTTAGGTATCATAGATCAAATACTTGATATAGAGAAATTAAGGGGGGAAAGGAAAGGGGAGAAAAACCAAACACAGTAGTTACATCACTTTTCTGTCCTGAAGTTAAGACCAAGTATGAGATAATTAGAGCTTGTGCTATCAAATTGCTTTATCTCTATGTTCAACAGTTTTCCACAAGCAAAATAACAGGGCATGCTGAATGTGGCTTCCTCAGCTTATTAGCCCACAGTGTAAATAAAACAGTGGAGAACCTAATTATCACAGTCTGCGAGCTGGTTCTCAGTCGCTGCTGGAATCCACTTTGCTAATAAACCAGTCTATACAAGATTTTACAATTTTTACCATAGACAAGGAAATTAATGCTGATTTTTGATATAAAAGTCTTTCCTTTTAGGTAAAATTCATCACCATGTTCCTTTGGTCAGGCTTATAGATTTTTATGTCATGAATGTATCACTCCAGAAGCATTTGTTCTCATTGGTTAGTATTCAACCTTACATTTTTAATTTTTTTTCTTTTCAAAAAATTCATTAAGAAAACCAAGAACTCAGAGCTAGGGAGATGACTCAGTGGTTAAGAGCACCATATAGTCTTCTAGAGAACATTCGTCTGATCCCCCAGCACCTACATGATTCACAATCATGTGAAACTCCAGTCCCAGGAGATTTAATGCCTTCTTTTGGCCTCCACAGGCATTGTATGCACATGCTGCATAGACATATATGTAACATACACAAAACAAAATAATAAAGTAAAAAGCAAAACTTATAAAAATCAATCTAAGAATAAATATCTACACACAGACATACATTTATTAGAACATATGAACATTATAACTGATTGCTGTGCAATTAAGACATACTTTGAATTGAATAGTTAAAATATTTTCTACAATGTAACATGCATATTAGAAAGTATATATGTTAAAATATAAGTTTATTATCAGAGTGAATATATTTTTGTAGCCAAGAAATGCATTCAACTTCTGTCGTATTACCTGGTCATCATTTTTCCTTTCTTTTCTCCACAATGTAGCAGAGCAAGAACATTAGCAACTAAGACTGTAAATCAATCTTATCTTTTAAATCTAATTTTCAGTTATATAAATCAAAAAAATCTATATAATAAAACAGTGTAATAGATAAACTTCTTGCCTATAAAATTGCCACAAGATGGACTGGAAAGATGGCCAAGTGGGTAAGAGTGCTTGTTGCTTCTGCAGAGAACCCTGGGTTGGTTTCTAGCACCCACACAGTGGCTTATAGCCATCCATAACTCCAGTTCCAGGGAATCTAGGCACACATATGGTATACAAACACACATGTATGAAAAATACTCATACACATAAAATAAGTCTAAAAAAATCTCAAAGAGAGGAATCTTTACTTCTTCCTCTTTCCCAATGAATAAGCAGATAGACTTTTAGGATTTCATAAAATAATGGCAAGTAGGAAAATTGGGAGGAATGTGAGTAGCCCTAACCTAGGAAGGGAAGTTATATACCAGAGAGGCTATATGCTATATTCTGAAGCAATTATTACTCAGCATACAAGATAAATGTCTTGCTTATTTCTATTGCATTTCCCTCACAGTTATAAATGTAATAGGTAGTATGGGGCTTAATAATATACAAGTAATTTTGGTCTCTTCAATATGATTTTAAATCTCTCAAATAAAAGATGCATTATGATAGCAAATAACAGAGTATTAACTATGAAGCAATTTATAAATTTTCAGCACAGATGTAAAATGCTTTCAGCACTAGATTATTTCCTGAAACAAAGAGTCATTACTCTATGAGTAAGAAGGTCTATGGATGCAACAGTTTTAAACATAGATATCATTTGTAAAAAGACAACTTTGCAAGGATTTACTATTTGTCCTTACTCCAAGCCCCACTGATGGTCAGTTTGTGTCCTTACTTGCCTACCCTGAAACTTGAAAAACATTTTTTTCTCTCAGCATTGGTAGTGGGTTCATCTGGTCTACTTAGAAAACTAAATTATTTTTTAAAACTCCCTTTGGACCTGAGGCAAGTTAGTTAGATTCTCTTTCTGAAAAGCAATGAGAGCAAGTGAGAAGCAACACTACTCTGAATATATGGGGAACTCATCACCAGATATTTCTTTTTGTTCTGTAGTAATGTAACGTGACTTGTACCATATCCAATGATTCCATTTGTTCAGGGAAAACATCAATATTCATATTCCCTATGAAAGGTTACTCTGAATTACCATCCTAGAAATTAGTAAATATACATTGCACAAGAAAAACAAATTAGTGTCTTTTAGCTGAATTATTAAAATCAAATCTATTGTTCCAAGAATGAATGCTCTAACCAGTTAGTATATGCTCAAAGTCACTGTAAACTTGAGCAAAGCCTCTCTGCTTACCCTGTGCAATGCCTACTGTCTGGATATCAAAACAGGGAGCTGAGTGCAGTCTGGTCCAAGAAGACAGTCTTGTTTGAAAACCATCTGATGCTGTTTTATATGTGTGTGCATCCCTTAACATCTCTGTCCCTTGACAGCTGCACATTTAAACTGACTTAGCCTTAAAGGGAAAATTCAATGTCTTATTTAGAATCTTTAGAGCTAAAAATACCTGTATAAGGATCAGTACACCCTGCATTGAAGGACTGAGAGTGAGGGATTTCCATTATTATCACTTGTATGATGCTCATAAACAACTGAATGTTTTCATATTCGTTTATCAATCGGTACACATGCATGTGTGTGTGACTTTGTATACACATGGGAAAGGCAAAGTATTTGAATTAAAAGCCATAATTAATATCATTTCACAGATGTTCTTTCTGCCAAGGGAATACATATTTTTATTTTACATAAAAAGTTCCAGACTCATACATAATTACATTTTCCTTAATTCATAGATGATTTCACATATCTATTTTAATGAATCATATTATTCATTGAGTGTTTAGTAATGTCTAAGCCAGACTAATAACTTTGAGAAAACTACTAGATAACATGACTTGTGATTTTTCAAGAACTTTGTTTTTGCTGAATGTGATGGTCCATGTTTTTAATCCCAATACTCAGAAAACAGAGGAGACTAAAGCTCTCAGAGTTTGTGGCTAGCCTGGTTTATGCAGCAAGTTCTAGTCTAGCCAGGACCACAAAAGTGAGATCCTATTTCAAAAAATAATTATTCTAAGTGTTATTGAGAATAAATATTAAGACACTATACAGATTTTTTCAAGGATGTTGCCTATTATGCCCTCAAGATTAGTAAGTACAACCAGACATCCTAGTTTTGAAAAAGTAAAGGTGATGTGTGTTTTCTCATTTTTAGTCTCCTTTGACATTCATCTTAAGCACCTTGTATACGCCTGCCTTGTTTTAGCTCTTTGTTCTTGAGTGCATACACCATGAGGTTCAGAGCAGGGGGACAGCATTGTGCAGCACGTTCAGCAGAACTGGGATGAGGGGAACTTTTATTTTTGCACTATGAGTGATGGAAAAGGCAATAATGACAGTGTAGAAGAAAAGTATTAGGATGAGGTGAGAAGTTTGAGGACTTAAGGCCTTAGATGCCGCTCCTGCAGAGTTCAGCTTCAGCACATATGGAAGAATCAAAGCATATGAAATTATAATCAAACCCAGGTCAACTCCCATGATTGTCCAAGCCAGGTTGTCCAGACAAGCTAGTAAAAGCTCTTAATTTTCCTGCAATCAAAAGACAGACTAGTGACCTCCAAGTTAGTACAAAAAATAGTGGTAGATTTGATTCTGGGAACATTAGTTTCCCTGAGCAGCCAACAAAGGAACTGACTTGGGAGCTACACAATTTCTGAGGACCATAAGCAAAGTTGCTTTGACCAGAAATGATTCAGTAACTATTGAAGGTACTTCAGTGGTCAGCAAATTGCTACATGCCTATCTATACCCATGCAGACAAAGATGCCTGACTCCATGGCAACAAAAAGTGGACGGCGTACATCTGAGCAAAGCAATCAACGAAACGGGTGGTCTTAGCATTGAACCACAAGATGACCAAAATCTTTGGCATGATGGTAATTGCCAGGCCCATGTCCACAATAGCCAGGATGCCTAGGCAATACATAGGCTGGCGAAGTGATGCCTCTTGGCAAATGACAGCCACAATGAGTGTGTTGGCAACGAGATCCAAAGCATAGAGCAGAGCCAGAGGCAGGGAGAGCCAGTGTTGCCAGCTATGGATACCTGGAACTCCCATCAGAATGAACTCAGATAACTGGAACCTAGAGCTATTGGAATCTCTGAGGATTTGGAACATATCTTGCTAATAAAAAAATGCCCTCATTCTATTCCTGGTTATCTGTGTGACAGGGTTGGATGCAGACATATCCAGGGTATGAAACTGAGGATAAATTGTGTCTTCATCCTTCCATTTTGTTGTCACCAACACTAATTTTTCTTATGATCTAAGAACTTTTGTAGATGGCACATTGTATTTTTAATTCATCAAATAACCGGAAATTCTATGCACCGTGCTTTCCTTCTATTTCCCAATTGAGAAACAGAAAATGAGATGAAATTATAATTTTGTTTATGATCTTCTGTGCACGGTGGAAATAGCTGAATATCACAGTGTGATGGCTGTATTTGAGTTGACTAATGGTTTATCTGGAGGCCTAAAATGCGACCCCAAGGGAGACTTTAATGTACAAATTTTTCTTTGCTACAATCTTAGATTGCAGTGTGTTTTAGAACAAAAATCTTTCTACATTTCCTACTTATGTATGACAAATTTTTTTTATTAATAATATGTCTATATGGATATGATTAATCAAATACATATTTATCTCATTATGGTAAGTAGGCTAGAGTCTGCAATATGGATATAATAATTAAATTTTGTTTGTTTTTATTTTGGGTTTGCTGTGAGTTGAATTTAGGGCCTCCTACATGCTGGATATTCTACTACTGATTCATATCCAAATCAGTTAACCATTAAAATATTTGTTAGATGATGCACTTTCACAAATTGACACACATCCATTTATGTGAAACTAGATGCATTATAACAAGATGAATACAGCTAGGCGCTAATGACACATGCCTTTAATCCCAGCACTCAGGAGGCAGAAATGAGCAGATCTCTGTGAGTTTGAGGCCAGCCTGGTCTACAAGGGCTAGTTCCAGGACAGATTCCAAAGCTACAGAGAAACCCTGTCTCGAAGAGCTAGTTCCAGGACAGACTCCAAAGCTACAGAGAAACCTTGTTGAAAAATAATCAAAACCAAACAAAACAACAAATGAATGCACTTGTGTGAACAGCCCCCACACTCCTCCACAGTCAGTTTTCTCTTTCCTTCTTGCCAAAGGAAGCCAAGATCTTAAATGCTAATATTGCAATCAATCTTGCCTTTTTATGCAAAGACCTTTTAAAAAAAATCAATGAAATAAACTAAACCGAATTTTATATTTATTTTTAACTTGAAAACTGTCACAGATCATTATTTATTTATTTAAAAAGAAAAACAACTGTCTTTTTTCATTTCACACACCAATCCCAGTTCCCTCTCCCTCCTCTCCTTCCATTCCCTCTACCTATACCCCGCAACCCCCCATCCATTCCTCAGAGAGGATAAAGTGCATTGTTTTGGGGAAGGTCCAAGGCCCTCCCTACTATATTTAGGCCGAGCAAAGTATCCATCCAAAGAGAACAGGTTCCCTAAAAGCCAACACAAGCAGTAGGGATAAGTCCTAGTGCTACCCCAGCCATACAACCATCACCCACATTCAGAGGGACTAGTTTGGTCCTATGCTGGTTTCTTCCCTGTCCAGCTAAAGTTGGTAAGCTTCCATTAGCTCAGGTAGACTGTCTCAGTGGGCGTCCCCATCATGGTCTTGACTTCTTTGCTCATATTCTCACTACTATTCTTCAATTGTACATTGGGAGCTCAGTCCAGTGCTCCGATGTGGGTCTCTGCCTCTGTTTCCATCAATTGCTGGATAAAGGTTCTATGGTGACATTTAAGATATTCATCACTCTGACTACAGGGCAAGGCCAGTTCAGGCACCCTCTCCTCTACTGCTTAGGGTCTTATCTGGGGTCATCTTTGTGAATTATTGGGAAATTCTCTCGTGCCAGGTTTCTTGCTAGCCCCATAATGGCTCCCTCAATCAAAATGTCTCTTTCCTTTGCTCTCATTTCTGTTCTTCCTGCAACTCAACCATCCCATTCCCTCAAGTTCTCCTCCCCCCTCCCATTCTCCCTTCTGCTTCCTCTTCCACTCTCCCTTCTTTCCTCACCCCCATGCTCCCAATTTTGCCAGGCAATCTTCTCTATTTTCCCTTCCTAAGTGGATCTATGTATATTTCTCTTAGGGTTCACCTTGTTACTTAGCTTCTCTACAATCATGAACTATAGGCTCAATATCCTTTACTTTATAGCTAGTATCTGCTTATGAGTGAGTACATACCATCTTCATCTTTCTGGGACTGAGTTACCTCACTCAGGATAGTTTTATCTAGTTTTATCAATTTGCAGGCCATTTGCAAGATGTCATTGTTTTTTACAGCGGAGTAGTATTCCAATGTGTAAATGTACCACATTTTCTTTATTCATTCTTCGACTGAGGGATATCTTGGTTGTTTCCAGTTTCTGGTTATTACAAATAATGCTGCTATGACATAGTTGCGGAGATGTCCTTGTAGTATGATTGAGCATCTTTCAGGTATATGCCCAAGAGTAGTATTGCTGGCTCCCAATTTTCTGAGATACCACCATAATGATTTCCAGAGTGGTTGTACAAGTTTCCATCCCACCAGCAATGGATGAGTGTTCCCTTTACACCACATTTTCTCCAGCAAAAACGATGATTGCTGATTTTGATTTTAGCCACTCTGACTGGTGTTAGTTGATATCTCACAGTTGTTTTAATTTGCATTTCCCTGATGACTAAGAAAGCTGAACATTTCCTTAAGTGTCTTTCAGCCATTTGAGTTTCTTCTGTTGAGAGTTCTCTGTTTAGTTCTGTACCCCCATTTTAATTGGATTATTTGGAATTTTGATGTCTAATTTCTTGAGTTCTTTATATACTTTGGAAATCAGTCCTCTGTTTGATGTGTGGGGCTGGTGAAGATCTTTTCCCACACAGTAGCTGCCTTTTTGTCTCATTGATTGTGTCCTTTGCTTTACAGAAGCTTCTCAGTTTCAGGAGGTCTCATTTATTTATTGTTGCTCTCAGTGTCTGTGCTGCTGCTGTTATATTTAGGAAGTGGTTCCCTGTGCCCGTGCATTGAAGGCTGTTTCCCAATTTCTCTTCTGTCAGGTTTAGCATGGTCGGATTTATATTGAGGCCTTTAATCTGTTTGGACTTGAGTTTTGTGCCTGGGGATAGATAGGGATCTCTTTTCATTCTTCTACATGTTGGCATCCAGTTATGCCAGCACCATTTGTTGAAAATTCTTTTTTTCCATTGTATAATTTTAGCTTCTTTGTCAAAAGTTGGGTGTTCATAGATGTGTGGATTAATAACTGGGTCTTCAATTAATAACTGGGATGCAATTCCATAGGTCAACCTGTCTGTTTTAATGCCAATACTAAGTACTTTTCATTACTGTAGCTCTGTAATAGAACTTGATGCCATGGATGGTGATGCCTCCAGAAGTTCCTTTATTGTACAGGACTGTTTTGGTTATCCTGGGGGTTTTGTTTTTCCATATAAAGTTGACTGTTGTTCTTTTAAGGTCTGTGAAGAATTGTGTTGGGATTTTGATGGGGGTTGGATTGAATCTATAGATTGCTTTTGGTAGGATTGCCATTTTTATTATGTTGATCCTACCTATCCAAGAGCATGGGAGATCCTTCCATTTTCTGATATCTTCAATTTCTTTCTTCAAAAATTTAATGTCTTTCATGTGTTTGGTTACAGTTACTCCAAGATATTTTATGCTGTTTGTGGCTACTGTGAAGGGTGATGTTTCTCTGATTTCTTTCTCAGCCCACTTATCATCTGTGTA
>LOEQ01007682.1:37159-51953 GCA_001685075.1 Bramus lutescens | reverse complement strand
CTTTCTTTCTTTCTTTCTTTCTTTCTTTCTTTCTTTCTTTCTTCCTTTTTTTGATTTTTCAAGACAGGTTTTCTCTGTCCTGGAAGTAGCTCTTGTAGACCAAGCTGGCCTCAGACTCACATAGATCTAATTTCCTCTGCCTCCCAAGTGCTGGTATTAAAGGCATGCACCACTACTGCCCAGCTTTGTTCAGTTTTATTATGGCAAAATATTGATTAAAAATTATGCATATCTATCCATACTAAGTAAGCAATTTCCTGACATTAATTGTATTTACATTTTCCTGCATCTGGTAGAGTGTGGGAGAGAAGATTCATACACAGTCTCATATGGTTGACGTATTTGTACCCAGCTGGTAGGGCTGAGTAGAGTGTGAAACTTTGAAAGCATCTCATCTGACAAGTTTATGTAGACCAGCATGTTTGAGCCTGTAAGCAAACTTTTCTGTCCTGCCTGTCAGCTCCCAAATAACTACATCAATTATTAATACTTCTTATTAATTACGAAAATTTGATTGATAGCTTAGACTTGTTTCTAACTATCTCTTATTACTAAAATTAAGCCATGTCTATTAACTTACTCTCTGTCCCATGGTTCCATCACTTTTACTTTGTACTGCGTATGTTGCTTTCCTGTTCCTTCCACGTCTGGCTCCTGACTCCACAATCATCCCAGCATTCTCTTTGAAAAAAAGATTCTGCCTAGCTACTGGTTGTTCAGATTTTTTTAAACCAATTTGAGTGACACATCTTCACAGTGTACAAAACAATTATTTTATGGATATTATTCTCTGAGGGTTGCATGTCAGCTTCACTTCTGATCATACTTTCTGTTTCCTAATATTCCAATGCATAAATAATGAGAGCCACATACTCTTTGTACCCCACAATGAACAACTCTGCACTGCATTACTTTATTTGATTTAATGTGGTCTCTTAAAGCATAGGAAAAATAAATCCTACATTCCTTAAGATGTCTATGGTATTTACTTGGTGATAATAATGAGGCAGGAACAAATAGTAAAAATGTGCACTGGGAGGTGTGTTGTGGCTGTTGTAAACCTATTGTAAAAGGGTGGAATTAATTTGAATGAGGGATGGAGGAAACTTTGGAAAGTTGGAGAAGGAGACTGCACTAATTTAGAAAGAGAAGAATGGAATTTTTGTTGATGTTTTAGTGTCAGATTTTATTTCTTTATTTCTTTTTTCCTTATATTTAAAAAAACTATCAAAATTCCTACTCCCTCCCCTCCTCCTGTTCCCTCCACACATCCTCCCACCCCATCCCCTCTAATCCTAAAAGAGGGTAAGGCACTCTGCTTTGTGGAAAGTCCAAGGCCCTCCCTGCTACATCTAGGCTGAGCAAGGTATACATCCAAAGAGAATAGGATCCCCAAAAGAATGGAATATTTTGATGAAATAGTGGAATAAGAAAATTAGGAATGAATATAGAAAGACAGCACTTCATATGACATTCTATCAGGAATTGGACTGTAAACCATTTGCGCTCGGTTTTGAAAGATCCATGCTGATTAGTATGTTGTATGAAACTGAGAGGTAACTAAGAGCAATTACAATAGTTTATATTGTTTGGTGAGCTTGTTGAACTACCCTACAAATAACTCATATGAAAATTTGAGACTGTAGCAGAAAACCAGTTGTCAAAATCCAGAGGTCAAATAATCATGGGGAGACCAGTTCTTGTGGATATGCCTAAAGAACAACTCCTGCTCCTAAGGGTCAACAAACATCATGGTAGAGAGTATAGACAATTTTAATAATTTATTTTTGTTTTATGTGTATTGGTGTAGGTCTGTGTGAGTGTGTTAGATCTTGGAGTTACAGACAGTTGTAAGCTGTCATGTGGGTGCTGGGAATTGAACCCATGTCCACTGGGAGAACAGCCAGTGTTGCTAACAACTGAGCCATCTCTCCAGCCCCAAAGAGTATAGAAAATTTTAGATGAAGTAAATAATTAAAAGATCTACAAAGAGATGAAATAACATAATGATAATTTTAGATCCCCCCAAAAGCAGACAAATTGGTTTGGAAATTAGTTTGATCAATTGTACTTCCAAATGAACAACAAATATTGGTAAACATGATGAGATTGTTGAGAAAACTCAAATGTTGAAATATTTCTGAGAAACTATAAAAATGTAATTCCTTACTTAATGTTACTAGGAAGAATGATATTATTCATGAAATATTTTACCAGCCATGAAGGAAAATATTGCCAGGCATTTAGGACATATAGAAGTTGCAGGAAACAGAATTATTCTACTGAAATTAGATTAACAAGTCAGCTATGTAACATTAAAAGAAGCTAAATATATTTCAAAGAGAATTAACTAACCCATGGAAGTTTAAAATGAGTGAGGAACATATGTGTTTAAGTTTTAAAGTTACTATAAGTATATTTTTAAAAACACATTCAATTTGTAACATTTATTAGCATTCGAACTATGTGAAAAAACCGAGGGTGGGTATAAATAAATTTTCGATATTAGACTTTTGAGTATGTCCTAACTTATTTTCCCAATCTAGGAACAATGTCTGAGATTAAGCTTTCCTTTTATAGAGACTCTCTTCAGAGCACTAACAAAATCTCTGTTCCTCAGGCTATAGATGAAAGGATTCAGCATAGGGGTGACGACAGTGTACATCAATGTGGCCATGATGCCATTGCTGGGAGAGTGTGACACAGCTGAACCAAGATACTCCCAAATGCCTGTTCCATAAAATAGACAGACAACAGACAGGTGAGACCCACAGGTAGAGAAGACTTTATACTGTCCACTTGATGAGGTGATTTTCATATTGGAGGAAAATATTTTGTAGTAGGTCAAAAAGATTCCTGAGACAGGGAGAAAACCAAATATAGCACCAACAAAATATGTCACTAAATTTTTGATGAAAGTATCAGAAAAGGAAATATTAAGAACTTGAGAAGGGTGACAAAAGAAATTAGAAATTTCTATGCTGTTAAAGTAAGTAGATTGCAAAATAATCAAGTTATGCGCCTGGGAGGCAACAAAACTAATAAAGTAAGATGCCAAAACTAAGAAAACACAGAAATGAGGTTTCATAATGACTGGATAATGCAGGGGGTGACAGATGGCCACATACCGGTCATAGGCCATGGCAGTCAGAAGCATATCATCCATGACTAGAAAGAGTATAAAAAGAGACATCTGTATCATGCAGCCTACACAAGTGATCACTTCACTGTGTGTTTGAATGTTCACAATTAATTTTGGTATTGTGGTAGAAATAAAACAGATGTCAACAAAGGACAGGTTGGCAAGGAAAAAGTACATAGGTGTATGGAGATGAGAGTCATTAGTAACAGCCAGGATGATGAGTAGGTTCCCAAGCACTGTGACCAGGTACGTGGATAGGAAGACTCCAAAAAGGATGGGCTGTAGGTCTGGATCTTCTGACAGAGTCATGAGATGGAATTCTGAATCACATGTTATGTTTTGATGCTTTATAATCCTTGGTTGCCTTTTAAAATGGTTGATAAGTAAACACAAATAAGGCTTTTAAGAATATATAGTTTCAGTTCGATTATCTATAAGGCAATGGTTCACACTATGTTCAGAGCATACAATATTTCAGAGCTGCACTAATATAACCTCTGAACCTATGGTTATGTTTTAATTTGTAGCCAATTACCTCATTTAGGTAGCAGGGTTTGTATTAAGAAATTCTTTGAAACTTTTGTGACTGTCCATGTCAGAAGAACAAGGATTTCTAAAGAAGACATAGGCTGTGAGTAAAGCTGTCTGGTATTGAACAGTACAGGATTACAGAATGTTACTAGTAGTAATCAACATTTGGTTTTTACTCTGAAGAAAGTCATGGTATCTGTCAACATCCTCTCATCCATGAGTTGCAACAACATAACCCAGCTGATACCTTAACTATTGGGATTTGGTCACAAAACAGAAACTGCCATCTTAATAGCAATAGTTCCACTAAGTTCCGACAGAGGACGTTTTCTTAAAATTAGAGGCCTAGTGTTTCAGTAGTGCTTCAGAAATCTCATGCTGATTAGCATATGTCTAACTGGTCTATCTGTTTCCCCAGTGGGAACAGTAAGAATAAAAGTCACTTTGCTTGCATGTGTGCTAAATGAGGGAAATCTGGAATTAAATAAATAATGGTCATTGCAAGAGATTGGAATAATAAAGAATTCCATCACTATAGAAATCTGAACTTTATAGAGACCACAGTTTAAATGAGCTACAACCTGGAAAGAAATGTGGCTTATTTAGGCCTGAGCATCACACAGTCTTATATTCTCTGTAATTGGACCATTCATAATTTTCTGTATTAACCACTACCAACTATAAAAAGAACCTTTTTTGATGTTTTTGGAAACTGAACTAATTCATTACTATGTGTGTATTCATATTGATCCAGTAAGTGTTTAGGCTGTTGATTCTCTAATGGATTACCCTGCGCTCATGCTCACACTGGCAACAATAAGTAGACTGAGAAAATTTTAAAAATGCCTGAAGTGGGTAAAGGAATGAGATGAGTGTGTGTGAGGAAACTGAATAGTAGGGAAAAATAATGGAACTGATCAAAACACATTGCATGCACGCACTAAGCTTTCAACCAAAAGTGGAAAGTATAGATTAATATTGTGCTTCCGTTTTCTTGCATTGTTACCTTAATGTCTCCTTTTCCTTTTTCTACCAATCAAAATTCTAATTATTCAGTAACTGAGGAGTGTGGATCTAATTAGATGAATAATGATTCCTAGATGGCCAGGATATAAGCACAATTATGGGCTATTCTAATTCCATGAAATATTTATGAGAAAAAGAAAATGAAGGTAGGAGAAGAGGATGATTCTGAAACCGCAGAGATTATACACGTGTTATGATACATGGAAGGACAGTTTCAATGATTGAAACACAATTTATTTTTCTATTATGTCACTCCATCTCTTACAGTCATATGAAAGGCCCTTACTTAAGGTACAAAAATAGTTATTGGGTCTAAAAATACACAAGACTAAATTGACATGCTTGTTTCTAAAACATGTTGTATGAAATATTTAAAGAGATTTTGCAAGATTTTAACAACCCACCAGAATGTATCAAGTATATTTTTTCTGTAAATCTGAGTAGTATATTAAATATTAATATAGTCTCCAGAACTAATAGCTTATCTTTTTTGAGATTTTTTTGACATTTTGTACTTATGGTACTTTTTTATGAAAAGAAGTGGAAAACTTCATAGCGGTTCTAAAGTGGTGAAACAAATTGTGAACAATTGTAACCTTGTTGCTCTTTCTGCAATCTCTGAGTAGCTTTCCTGCCATGGTGGTAGTGGTGCAAGTCTTTGCCTTCTTTGGAGATCTGAGAAAATATCCAAGCAAAATCGAGTAGAAATCAAGGAATCTTTTTCCATAGTAAGAATTCTGTAATTAGTTTAGTCTTAAAGGGACCTGAAAATATTCCCCTGGTATAAGATCCTGTTTTCAAAAAAGACAAGCTAGTGTGAGCATTTTTTATTTATTTTTATTTTAAAAAAGTACTCCAGAGAGGAGAGTGCCAATATAAAACAGTCTCAGTTATGAGGACTATAATTACATTATTTCTTGACACATCTGGCATAGTTAAAATATTATAATCCTTTATGTCCTATAAGTCCATTTCAATGTGTTTACTATTCATTACTGGAAAATTATACCCATGGAATGAAGAACAAGTATACAGCTTATCACTTGTCTTAAGGTTCAATAGAAAATGATGTTAAGATGAGTCTATTCTGCTTACAGGACCATTTATGCTGCTTTACAAATGGTTCAGAAAAATCTTTTCTTTTGCTGTTGGTTAAACATTTAGGTAAAGAAGAATATTGGAGGCTAAATAGAATTCTTGAGTAAGTTTTCTTTTACCTCACCACAATTAAGAACAATAACATACAAGTGCTCATAACTGGAGTTTCATGATGACAAATCAATAATTCTCATATTTCTACCAACATAAAAATCTCCTTCCAAACTTACTGAGTTGGAATTCTTCCTTGCTGGTACATCACAATTATGTGCAGATATGAAGCACTCTCTCTTTTCTGTGTGCAATGAGTCATCAATCTCTGTCCTAGATATGAATATGATTACAAAGAGGCACTTCTCAATGCAGAAGGCTGTGGCTGAAGAGACATGGATAATCATAACTAATTGAGCTACTGAGCAGAATGACTAGCAAAGCTGGTTATTGTCTTTCTGTTGCCCATAAAATCTCACTTACAGAGCTCATTACCCAAATTGGTCATTGTTCTTCCAGTGTCTAGGGAGTAGCTATAATTAATGGAGGAAGAAGAAAGGAGAAAACATTTTTCTGTACAAAGGCTTTGGATTATTCCTCAATTTGGATGGTAATAACTCATTTTATATATCATATCATTACATATAACACATTATATATACTATATTATATATATCATTACTTGTACATATCCACATATATAAACATGTACTTGAAAGTCTCACTTGATATTATTATATTTCAGTAGGATAAAAATATTTTTAAACACTTAGCACTTTGACTACATCAGAGACTCACTTAATGACATAAATCACATTTTAACTTCTTTGAACCAATCAATGTCACACAACTCCAGAAACAGTCTATTTGTTTTCCAAATGGAAAATATATACTCTAAGTTTAGAATATACATTCTATCTACTATCCATGATATATCATAAGCATGATAATTTTGGAAAGAATAACAGAATAGTAAATGTTGAACAACTCCTCATGGAGTTGCTTCCACACAAAACTGAACATTTGAAGTCACTGTGTTTCACTAAGGGACAAATGCATTGGTCAATGAAAGCCAGAACATTTCACAGACAATAGGTCCTATGCATATGATCCTTTAAAAGCTTTAGGCACACATTAGTCAGCTTCCAAAACATGTTTCTAGAAACAAAAATTAAGATTGACATAGGAAGATTAGTTAAAAAACATGCACAAGCTGGTAAATTACAACAGTGCAGTGCTTTTGGTGACAAAATATACAGGAGAATCAAATCATTCAGAAGTAACAAGGACTCAAAATCAAGAAGTTTAATGAAAGTCTGTATAAAATGATACTTGGAATATAAACATTACCAAACATTCATATACTCAATGAGTTTTCAGGACAATAATATTTGATACTCATGAAGCACTTTGTGAATATCAGAAACTTTTTAAAAGCAGTATTTCTTTACTTTCATATTAAAAAGAATCTATAAAAGTACCACATCATATATTCTGAGTAAATAGTTTTTCACCTGTTTCCAGTGTTTCTGCATATTTGTGGACTCCTTAATAAGTCAAATTTATAGTCAATAACTTTGCTCCAAAGATGTTTCTTTTAATTCTACATGTAAATTAGATAGTACCTTCCCCAAAGTTACATAACCTGAAAGTCTATGTTTGTACTCTATTCCTAATATTCAAAGTTCACTATAGTAAAACATGAGAAAAACAGTGAAACTGAATTTTCTGCATCCAACTGAAGTAAATTAATTATAATTAATGTGTATAAAGCATTAGTTGAACATCAATTAAATTAAATGTGGTTAGTACACATATTTGGATGTGGCTAATGTATAAATTTCTATGTGTAAATACTTTCATTTTTGAGAATAAAACATAACTTCATCATTTACCCCATTTCCTTTTTTTTCTTCCAAGCATTCTCACGTATTATGATGTCAGTGACCATGTCAGAAGACCAGCATGTGGCAATTAACTTCAGAGGATCAGCCCACCAGGAAGTAGAGCTCTGATGTGTGAATCTCAGATAGGCAAGGTCCCAAAATGGCTCTTGCTACAAGATAAGGCCCATAGGTATGGGTTCATTCTATCTTGACTAAAGGTCAGAGAGTTGAAACTTCCTTCTGTTCCTTCAAGGTGACTGTCAACAAATGTGGCTAGTATCCAGACCTTGTATTTCAGGTATAAGAAAGTAGATATGTTTCTACCATGAGTTAAAGTTGACAGAGCCAATCAAATTCCTACTTCCTTTCATTGACTGTTGAGTCCACCAAGGGAGTGGTATGCCTACAGAATATTTTGGTCTAGGGTGTGAACATTACTTATCTTGTTCTGGCAACAGAACATTTAACTAAGAATGTAGCCCATAATCCTTCAACTGGTCTGTTCATTCCATGTATCATGTGAATGCAGTTTATTTTTAATCCTACTTCTACTTTTTGGAGTCAGAGTATTTAAGCAAATGGAAATTAAATACAGGTGATTTCAACATTCACCGGATGTCCCTCACAATACTATTCTATATTTCTGTCTCTTATTTCTGCTACACTTATATGCTCCTTTTGCCTAATAATTACAATCTTCATGATCCTATGCTGAAATGAATGAACCTGCCACAGCTAGGAGCCTGGCAGAAGTCAGCCCCAAAAGGGTGACTTATAACAGCTACTTCAGTGTGTTAGAATGTTTACCGCTGCCATTTTTCTCTGGTGTGACTAGGCATGGGGAGATCTGCTGTGGGAGCACATTCCGCTCCCTCAGCCAATAGCCTTTTAGATACCAGCCCACTTGGGTGTGGTCTCTTATACTATTTATGCCAATGTAAAGCATGCATCTGCTCTCATTTCTGGCTGTGGGATTCGGTTGCTATTCCCCGTTGCAGCAGAGGATTGTGATTTGTGAGTCTACCACTAAATAAATAACCCTCTATTATTCTCAATTCTGAACTAGTGTGGGATTTCTTTTAAGCATCCTTCTTCATCTGGTGCCCAACCACAGGCTCTGACTGCACAGGCATTTTCCACTGGACTCTGAGCATGCCCTGCTCGGTACAAGTCCTCCCTTAGCCTACTTCAGCTGCAGCCTGTGAGCAGAGCCAGAGGTTCATTTGGATATAGAATTCTTGCACAGTGGCTTTCCTTGCTATGGATAGGCCATGGTTCTTTATATTTTCTCATTACATGCCTCAGAGCAGCTTCAAGTCCCTGCGTGCTCTCCTCGGGTGCCTATGCCCTGCTGCCACACACCACGGAAAATCAGACAGGACACAGGCTTTCCCAGGTGCCTTCTGTTATTTTGTAATTCTTGTGCTCCTGCGGCTGCTGACCAATCAGGGACCACCATGGTGCACACAGTCTGTGATTTATATTAAATAACTGTTTTTAATCTGAGCATATCTTTCAGCATTTCACTCTAAAGTCAGATTCCGACCACCCAAGTGCGCCACTACATCCTTCTGGGTTTGTTTTGTAGGTGGGCCATGACACCTACCGGCAGGTAACAGTTGTTGCATCTACTCCAGCTCAAATCATAAGATTTAAAACTTGATATATAAATTATAAATTTATAATTTAAAAGGGCAATATGTCAGACAACCTAAGCATCCAAGGTTTCTATAGCATCTTTACTTACACCATGTATGAGGTTTTACAAGACTTATATGATTTCCCTCCTACATCACTATTTTTGATTCTGGAGATTAGTCTTGTCCTCAGTATTTTTTCTTAAAAATATGGTTTGATAATAGGGATAAGAATAAGGCACTTTTAGAAATGGTACATCTTACAGACTGATACCAAGCTTCTCAAAAAAGAGGTCGGAAGTGTGAAGAAGGATACAAATAATTTAACAAAATAAACTCAGTCAACAGAGGTACAGACTGAAAATGATTTATTAAAAGGAAGATTCAGCTCTCTAGAGAAGAATACAGCCAATTTGGCACATAAAACCCAGTCAATGACAGTGGGTGCTGAAATATTACTTGAGAGAATTCATACTGTTGAATGTATTAATCAGAATCTATCAAAGGGGTATGACAGATTGACTGATAAAATGTCTGTCCAGGAAGGTAATATGCATGTTATAAAGATTACATCCAAGGATGAGACATTATCTCTACTGGACAGACTTCATACCTTGGAATCCTCAATAAGGGCATTAGAACAGAATACTGGACTGGAGATTCAGACTTTACAAAAGGCAGTGGTAAATAGATTTGAAAATATTGAGGAACTTATCAAATTATGATCAGGGACAAAAGGTACAAAGACAAAATTTAGCCTCATCAGTTTGTAAAAACCTCTGGGATAGCTTCTCCAGAGTTCTGCCTGCCTTTCTGGTAATAACACCAGAAAGAATATCTGGTCCCAAGTACCCTAAGGTTGTCAAATAACATTCATGGGAGCCCATACATATGACTGAGCTAAAGGAAATTAAACAAGCAATTGTAGCTTATGGACTACATCCATCCTTTGTTGGGGAAATGGTCAAAACTCAGGCTTCCAGTAACAAAGCAATGCCACAGAACTGGACTCAGTTAATCTCAGTAGTCCTAGAAAGTGGACCACAGTTGCTCTGGGGATGCTATTTTAAAGAAGAAGCTAAATTTTTAGATCAGCAGGAAAAGGCAAAAGGACTTGAGATTTCCCTAGATCAATTCTAGGTGAAGGACTTTTACTCTGATCCTCGGGATCAAGCTCTTTATGATGACCACACCTTGTCCCTATGTACCACAGCCACTTTAAAGGCTTCAGACAAGAATGAGGAACTAGGAAAGAGAGTTCAAATCATATCTTAGGGTTAAGCAGGGTCAGAGAGAACCTTTTAGTGACTTTTTACAAAGACTAACTAGGGCTGTGCAAATAGGGGTAACTGACCCAGATGCTAGACATATAATAATTGAATCTTTAGCTTATGAGAATGCTAACTAACATATAATGCAAAAGGATCCTTTGGGTTTTAAGATCAGATCAACACCCATTGATGAATGGGTGTTACATACAATGAATGTTGAGACACTTGACTATGGTACTTAAACTTGGGTAGGAGAAGCAATTTCCAGCGGTAAGAGAAGAAAATACCAAATGTTTTAATTAGAATGGGACATCTGAGAAGGGATTGTAGACAAGGAATTCCTAGAAATAATATCTCCTCTGGAAATGACAGGAATAGGAGGATTCAGCCTTGAGGTATATGTAGGAGGTGTGGCAAAGGCCGACATTGAACCAATGAATGTAGGTCAGCAAAAGATATACAAATCAACCCGATACCATTGGAAAATGCTGGGGGGGCCTCTTGCAGTCCCCTATGACAAACGTGGTCCAGTCATTCCCAGTTACTGTGGAGAACATGTCTCACTAGGAAAATTTAAGAATCCAATGTTTACTGTAAAAAAAAATTGGTCTGAATGATGGAATAAATATAGAGGATGAAGTAAAAATTCCAGTAGGATGTAGGAAACATATATTCTGGTAGAATTCTATAAATGATAAAAGGCCAAAGGTAATTTTTTGTGTGTATAAATGGCATTTATATTGAAGGCTTACTAGACATGGGTGCAGATGTAAGTATCATTACTTCAGAATCTTGGCATCTGAATTGGCCTTTTCAAGAGGTAGATGTTCAGTTTCTAGGAATTGAAACCCTATCGCAAATAAAACAAAGCACAAGATGGGTTGAATGCCTAGGGCCAGAAGGACATAAAAGAAGACTGAGGCCATATACAGCTAATATTGCAGTGAATTTGTGGGGTCATGACCTATTGCAGCAAGATTAATATTGCAGCACCCCCCAAAAAACTTATTTTTCTGGGGAAAATATTAGGCAATATTATAGATGACAGTTACCAGCTATTCAGACTGTATAAGAACACAAAGCAGTTGATAAACCTTCAGAAGTACTAATGGCCCTGCCTTTAAAATGGTTAACTGAGAAACCAATATGGGTTAAACAGTGGCCTCTAGCTGAAGAAAAGCTGTAGGTTTTAGAACAGCTGATATAAGAGCAATTAGATGCTCAACATATTGAAGAATCTACCAACCCTTGAAATTCTCCTGTATTTGTTGTTAAAATAAATATGGAAAATGGAGAATGGTGACAAATCTAAGGGCTATCAATAAGGTTATTCAACCTATGGGCCCTCTACAATCTGGAATTCCTCTGCCTTCTCTGCTACCAAAGGGATGGCCTCTCATAGTTATAGATTTAAAGGTTGTTTCTTCATTGTACAAGTATCCTTTACAAGAAAAGGAGAGAGAAAAATTTGCCTCCACAGTGCCTACTTATAATAATTCTCAGCCTACTAGGATATATCAATGGACTATCCTCCCACAGAGAATGCTCAATAGCCCCCACCCTGTGCCAATACTTTGTAAGTCAGCCACTGGAAATAATATGTAAGCAATTTCCTAAGTCTATAATCTATCATAACATTTTGTTATCTGATTCAAATACAGGTACTTTAGAAAGGATGTTTGAAGAAGTAAAGTTTTGCCTAAATTGCTCCTGAAAAGTTTTGAAGAGGAGATTCTGTTAATTACCTAGGTTACAGAATAAGTTTGCAGAAAATTAGAACACAAAAGGCACAAATTAGGAGAGACTGGTTGCTGACTCTTAATGACTTTTAAAGATTATTATTTTATAATATAAAGATTATATTATTATAAGATTATTTATTACTATGATGATGATGATGATGATGATGATGATGATGATGATGAGACCGGCTGTTGGGACAATACCTGGACCTAATAGTTCATCTGAATAAAACTTTAGATGGTGATAAGGACTTAAATAATTCCAGAGAATTTACAGCTAAAGCAGAAAAGGAATTGATGATTGTTGAGGAGAAATTCCAAGAGGCACATGTGGATAGGCTGATTCCAAATCTTAATTGTATTCTAGTCATATTGCCTTCCAGAATTTCTCCTCCAGGAATTTTAATGCAGAGGGACTATATTTTCTTAGAATGGATCTTTTTACCACATAAGCCAAGTAAAAAAATTAAAAACCTATGTGGAAAAGGTCTCTGAATTAATTGTAAAAGGTAAATTGAGACTTCATCAATTAGCAGGTATAGACCCAGCAGACATTATAGTGCCTTTTACTGCTGATGAAATAAAAAAGTTATGGGAAGACAATGAACCATGGCAAAGGGCTTATGCTATTTTTTCGGGGGGGGGGATTAATAGCAATTATCCCAAAAGACTTATAGGCTTAAGGTATAGACTTAACCTTATAAAGTAAACTTCTTGGATTCTTCCCCAAATTGTACATGATGTACCATAACTGGAGCCCATACATTTTATACTGATGCAAATAAATCAGGGAAGGCAGGTTACAAATCAGAAGAATNCTGAATTTATACCAGATGATACAGAATTGACTTCATTATTCACCCAGGTGCAAGACATAATCAGGAATAGGCTTTGTCCTATATACACATCTGATCCCATACAGGTCTGCCAGGTCTTCTAGTACAAGGTAATGCAGATATTGAACAAACATTGATTGGAAGCATGTTGCAAGCCTCAGAATTTCACACAAAAAAATCATGTCATTAGCAAAGGTTTAAAGAAAAAGTTTTCTATTACATGGCAACAAGTTAAGGAGATTATAAAGAGATGTCCTACTTGTTCTTTCTATAACCAAGCACCGTTGCCTGCAGGGAGTAATCCAAAGGGTTCTCAAAAGAATGAGATCTGGCAGATAGATGTGTTCCACTTTATAGAATTTGATAAATTAAAATATGTACACAATACCATAGACATGTACTCAGGTTTTCAATGGGCAACTGATGGCTGACAAAGTATTGGCACAGGGTAGTGCTATTGAGCATTCCCTGTGGGAAAATGGTCCATTCATAGCTCCTAGTAGGCTGAGAATCATTATAAGTAGGCACTGTGAAGGCAAATTTTTCTGTCTTTTTCTTGTAAAGGTAAAGTGAAGAAAAATTTTTCCTGGTTTTTGTTTGTTTTAATTGTTTTAATTGAGCTATATATTTTTCCCACTTTCCTCCTTTCCTTTCCCCTCCCTTCCCCTTCTACCCTTTCCCATGTTTTGCATGCTCCCAATTTATTCAGGAGATCTTTTCTATTGAAAACAAAGAAGAAACACTTTTTTAAATCAATAACTATAAGAGGCCGCTCTTTAGGCAATAGAAGAGGCAAAGGAATTACACACTGTAGAGAGGTCAGTGGCTGAATCACCTTATTAACAGTTCTTTGATCTGTTATCATTCTTCATTTTCCAGATTTATTTTTTAACAACAAATACAGGAGAATTTCAAGGGCTGGTTGATTCTTCTTTATGCTCAGCATCTGGTTGCTTTTCTACCACCACCTGTTCTAGAGCCTGTAGTTTCTCTGTTGTTAAAGACCATTGGACAACCCATACAGTCTTGTCTGTCAACCATTTTAAACGTAGGGCTGTTGCTGCTTTTGAAAGACCAGTCGCTGCCATAGCCTGTTCTTGTACAACCTGAATGGTTCTTTATAATACCTTCTAATATTTTTACCAGGAACATCCTTAACATATGGTTTGTTTCTGAGATTGGGGAAATGTTCATCTGAGTATTCCATTGCTGCAACAAATCACACCCCTATAAATTCATTGCTACATTAGGTACTTATGACTTTAATTTTCCTCTTTGTCCTTCTGGCCCTATACATTTGACATATCTAATGCTCTGCTTTGCCTAAGATCCCTAAAGCTGAATATTTACCTCTTGAACAGGTCGATTTGTATGCCAAAATTTTGAAGAAATTATTGTTCCATACACAACTGTGTCTACCAGACCTTCAACATCAAAGTCATTTATTCATATTGTTAATTTGGGGGATTTGTTCATTTATAGATGTTTGCCAAAATACTCACTTTATGGTTTGTCCTGAGCTTTTGTTCTCTATTCTATAGCTGTTCTATTTTCCAGAGCAGTATGATTTCTTACAATAGACATTGTAATTCCTTTACCCACCCCTAAGGCTGCACTTCCGGGCTCGGGGGCCA
>LOEQ01007681.1:46125-67098 GCA_001685075.1 Bramus lutescens | reverse complement strand
AAAAAAAAAAAAAAGTAAGAGGAAGGTTGGAGTGTAGATCAGTGATAGAATACTTGCCTAGAATTCACCATGGAGGGACTAGGGACCTGGCTCAGTTGCCTAGAATCTGCCAGGGTGTTAGTTGTTATGCCCAAATCCGTGAAGTCCCCTCAAAGCCAACAAGGAAACCGAATCCCATATGTAAAAGCAAAGAGCCTTTATTTTAATCAAGTTTGCAAACTCGGTCTTTCCATATGTTCAACGTATTGGAATAACCACGGAGAGCCTCGAGCTCAATTATAATTGCGTTATTATAGTAGTAAAGGTGGGGGTGAGGGGTTTCTGAGGTTCAGGACCTCTGATTGNAAAAAAAAAAAAAAGTAAGAGGAAGGTTGGAGTGTAGATCAGTGATAGAATACTTGCCTAGAATTCACCATGGAGGGACTAGGGACCTGGCTCAGTTGCCTAGAATCTGCCAGGGTGTTAGTTGTTATGCCCAAATCCGTGAAGTCCCCTCAAAGCCAACAAGGAAACCGAATCCCATATGTAAAAGCAAAGAGCCTTTATTTTAATCAAGTTTGCAAACTCGGTCTTTCCATATGTTCAACGTATTGGAATAACCACGGAGAGCCTCGAGCTCAATTATAATTGCGTTATTATAGTAGTAAAGGTGGGGGTGAGGGGTTTCTGAGGTTCAGGACCTCTGATTGGCTGACATTTGTCTAGGGGTGTCCTGGTGAATGTATGCTGGCAGGGAATCCTATCTACAATGGTTGGAATGCCAGGCTTTTCCTTTGAATGGTTTGTTCTTGAGTGGGGGTTGGATAATCTCAGCTTGTGGTTCCTCCTGCAGCCAGGCCTTGTCTCAGGGTAAACTACTGAGACTCCCAGCATCTTATCAAATTTATCAATGCCCAAGTTCTACTCTGGCAAAGAACTTCCTTTGGGTGACATGTCAATATTTAGCTTATTATGGCTGGCCCCCGCATTAGTCAGGGTTTCTGTTGCTGTCAAGAGACACCATGACCATGGCAACTCTTATAAAGGAAAACATTTGGTTGGGTGGCTCACTTACACTTTTGGAGATTCAGCCCATTATCATCATGGTGGGGAGCGTGGCAGCATGCAAGCAGATGTGGTGCTGGAAGAACAGCTGAGAACATCTTGCAATCAACTGGAAGTCAACTGAGACATTGGGTGGTATCCTGAGCATAGGAAACCCCAAAGTCTGCCCCCACATGACATACTTCCTCTAACAAGGCCATACCCACTCCAACAAAGCCACACCACCTAATAGTGCCACTCCCTATGAGATCACAGGGGCCAGTTACATTCAAACTACCATAGCCATGAAGGGCTAGGGGTTTGGCTCAGCAGCAGAGCTTCTGGCTAGAACCATAAGGAAAGGTCTGGCAATGTGGCTCAGTTATAGAGTGCTTGGTCAGAATTAACCAGCAAGGAAATAGGGACCTGGCTCAGAGGTACAGCACTTGCCTAGAATCTGTCAATGAGGGACTTGTGGTAGTGGTCATGTGCTTGACCAGAATCCACCATCAAGAGGCTAAGGGTGGGCCAGGCAGTGGTAGTGGACACCTTTAATCCCAACACTCAGGAGGCAGAAGCGGGCGGATCTCTGTGAGTTCGAGGCCAGCCTGGTCTACAAGAGCTAGTTCCAGGACAGGCTCCAAAGCTAGGGAGAAACCCTGTCTTAAAAAAATGGGGGGCTAAGGGTGTAGCTCAGTAGTAGAGCACTTGAGTGGGATACAGAAGGTACCCAGGGTCCCTAATACCCAAAAGGAGCCCTGTGAGGGATGTTGTTACCACTTTGGACTTTTCTGCTTCTACTACTACTTTCTACTTCGGAGGATCAAGGGAGAAATGCTGGATTTGAAGACTTTCTGACCTGATTCTGAATCACACTTCTGTTCGCCATAGCCATGTAATCTCTGAGTGAATTGCTTGTGCTCTTTAGCATCAGAGTATTTACCCTGAAAATTGAGCACTATATGTATTTTGCAAGCTAAGCATTATATATTCAAGGTAGGTGTCTGTTAAATAGTTTTTACCTCGTTCACCCCTCCACAAAAAATAAAAATAAAAAAGGAATGAGCTTTAAAGCATTGATGATTTCACAGGCACAGGATAGGGTACTGGAAGCTGGGTCCGATTTAGCTGGGTCCTTTGACTCTCACAAGGCTACAATCAAGATGTCAGCCAGGATATGACCCCATTTCAAGGCTTGGCTGGAGAAGACTCGACTTCTAAATTCTTTAAGGGTAGTTGGCAAGAGGAGCTAAGGGTCTCAGTCCCTTACTGACTATTGGATGAAGTGTATCTTCATGTCATGTAGGGACTCTATAGGGTATCCAAGCAATGAAGCATGCCTCACGGGAGTCATGACAACACAGATGTGGTCTTCTATAACTTAATCTTAGAAGGGGGAGCCCATCCCATCTGCTGTGCACTGTAGGAAAGCCAGTCCTCAGCTCCAGCCTACACTCAAGGGGAGACAATCACACAAGGACATGACTCCCAGGAGGGGCAGAGAGCTATGCTAACAATTATCTGTCACCGCATAGAGCTTTTCAATAAGCACAGTGGGCCTGCCTAATATACAGATTCTACATCAGCAGTTTCAGCAAACCTTGAAGAGGAATTACTCAGGGGAGGGGGGCATTGCATGAACATGCATGCTTTGATTTGCTGTCATGATTCTCTACATGGAAGAACAGCACAGTATCATGTTGTGTTTGGTGTTAAAAGTAATCTAGAGTCTTAAAGGACTGAAAGTCTATGGTGAAATTATGTAGATTCTATGCAGATACATACCACACTACTTTATAGAAGAGCAACCACACATGTTGCAATCCATGAAGAGCTAAGAATCAACCTGCCACAGATGCCAAGGTGCAATCGTGCTACCTGTTGCTATGACCAAGTGTGAAAATACTTCAGAAGTCACCACGTAGATGGAAGGAATCAACTGGTTTGTTAGCGGGATCAAAATAATTAACAACCATGTGACACTATCAGTCTACAGAACAGAGATTGTTTCTTACCACAAAGTGATCAAAAACAAACAAACTGCATTTGAAAGATGCATTATATTTATATTAAATGTTGATTTAGCAGCATATTATCACATAACATTATGTGGGTGATAGAGTTAAAAGGCCTTCCTCTCCTCCACTTCCAAGGTACACCTGCAGCCTTTCTAGGCATTTTAGAATATCTACACTTTTATAGAGATGTAAATAAATGTTCGCCTGTCGGTTTTCTCATTTAGCAAGATTACAAAAGTGTTGGATCCTGCTGTGTCTCATTTATAATTAGTGACATATATCTTTCTTTTCCTTAACAACTATGCAACGTTCCCATTTGGTAGATGAATATGGAAGCCATTGTTTATTTACCCATCCCTTTACTGTGACATATAAGCCATTACAGGCTTTTGTCACTAAAAGCAGTGAAGTCATTATCTTTTATGTTTTTCTCCCATAAATTGAATTGTGTCTCTGAAGTCCCAGAAAAGCAATTTGAACACAAACATTTTAATGGTTCTGTGAGTTTGGATCCAAATGAATAGAAGCCTTTGATTTTCAAATAAGCAAACAGTTCTCCATCAGCCGCAGGCCGAATTCCTCACACACAGTTAACTGTGTCTGACTTTTTTTTTTTTTTAATGTCATAGCATCTAGCCTTGAAGCAACATTTACTGAATATTTGTGGGCCGAAGGAACAAAAATATTTTAAATTCTGAGACTTTACGAAAAATATTTAGACTCAATCTATTATAAAGTTTTATAAATTGACTTTTTTGTGAGACAAGAAAGGTTGCATTTCCGTTTAGCCCCCACAGCGCCCCCTGCAGTTCACGTTCTACACAGCCGTGGAAGGGAAGGCTCAGCACAAACAGGGAGGTGTAGTACAGCCAAACAGTTTTATCCTGGCAACTAGAAATCATGGGACTTTCGAAAATGCGGTTTAGCCCTGGTAACTGGTTTATTTGGCGAAAGTATGAACCTGGGTTATGTAACACCTAAGTAAGCAGGTCATAAGTGACCCTCACAACTGCTTAATATCCAGTCTGACCACTCTGACTTTTAATATATATATTCTCATTGTGAAAACTCTCTGTTCGGACCCACAAGATGTACAGGAGAAGGTCAGAGTGTATGACTGACGCAAGGCAAATGAATATATTTGTGCCACATAAAGTTGCTGTCTGAACCACTATTTGAGCTGCAGCGACCTCTGGTGGAAGGCCGGCAGATTGAATTTTCCGGACCCAATTTCCAGGAGTCACACCTCACTAATCAGCACTTATGTCTCACCTTGTGTCTCAGGTCAAGGAGGCCATGCAGCGCATTCACGACCGAGGGAACATCGGAAAGCTAATCCTGGATGTGGAAAAGACCCCGACTCCGCTGGTAAGTGGAATGCAGAGGAACCCACCCGGCTCAACCCCAAAGGCAAATGGATCATCAGGTGTAGACACAGCTGATGAAGAAGGAAATACAGGCAGTAGCCAGACTCTCAAAAAGCGGGGGTGATCAGATGATTCCAGAATGAGGGATTAGCCACGGGTTGAGATGAAAGTGGAGAAAGACAGGAAAATTGCTGGAATGGCTAGCAAAGGACCTTTTACAGTTGTGATCTCCAGGCTGCTACCAATGGGAAGACTTCCTAGTTGATTCTAAACAATGTACACTGCCTGTACCCAACAGAATGGTGCCCGCTGCCTCTGGACGCTCCTGCTGCTCCTGTTCAATTCACTCCCGTTTATTAGGACAAAACCCCGATATCCAGGCAATCTGCAAGAAGACAGCATGTCAGAGTCACCTGTTCCAAAACTGGCTGCTTTGGGGGATGGGTGGCATATGGTGTAGCCCTCAATGCACTGATGCTCTGACTGCGTGCCTCCAAAGCCTGGGTGCTCAGTCCATTTGCAACCTGGGAAAGTTGCTTTGGTCCCGTTTATGAGCTAGAGATTGACAGGTTCTTCTAGGTCAGCTAGAAAGGCCTTCACTGAGCATGGCTGGCCATCCTAAGTTCTAGGTAAGCTAAACGAAGAAAGCATGGAGGTTCGTGGTTGTTTTAAGACTCTTTACTAATGCCCTAGTCTTGTATCGGTATCTGTCTTTTTCAAGAAAAAGAACAGCTCTCAGTCCAAGTGTGTATTTTCAGAAATGGCTCCTAGTCTACTGTGGCCATAACGTGGTTCAAGTGTAATGGCCGTTTCACTCCTTACAGAACAGTTCAAGGAAGGGACACTTTGTGACATAGAAGGCTCAAAAGCTGCCCTGGCCAGCTTATTTAAGTATTTAAGCAAAATAGCTGGCACTGGAGCTATGTAAATGGAAGTTTCTGTTCCTCCCAGTCCTGCAGCTATCCAGTCCCAAATAAATACCCAGAGGCTTATACTAAAGTATTTGGCCTATTGCTCAGGCTTATTACTAACTTGCTCTTACAACTTAAGTTCATCCATAATTTATGTCTTTGTTTAGCCATGTGGCTTGGTACCTTTTTTCAGTAAGGCATTCTCATCTTGCTTCCTCTGAGTCTGACTGGTAACTGCCTTTCCTCTTCCCAGAATTCTCCTAGTTACCCCACCTATACTTCCTGCCTGTCTACTGGCCAATCAGCATTTTATTAAACCAATATGAGTGGCAACACTCTACAGTGTACAGGGGCCTTATCCCACAGAGGAGCTATTTCACATTTAGAGGCACTGCCTATTTCCATGAACCCATGAAATTCTGATGGCCCTTGGGCTGGGGTTACATCTGCTTGGCCAAGGGGCAGAACCCATCAATTTAAGGCCAAATAATGCCCCCATTCAGACCAAGAGCTCTGGTCTGCCCCTGTTGAATTATTACTCTTGCTTTCTGGAAATTGTTTTACCCTGACACCCAAAGGAACAAAAAGACAGTAAATAATGGGTATTTAGAATATTGATGGTAGGGAAGATGTCACAACCCTCCTAGATGGAAGACAGCATGAAGTCAAACTGAACCTAGAACATCATGAAATTCAATATGTATCCAATGAGATCACCCCCAGAGCTAAAAGTGACATTAAAGGAAGCAGCAGAGCTTTAGTGCGTGTTAGTAAAGGGTATAGAAGGGGTCCTCTGAGGCACTTTTCTCCTATGGGGATGAACACTCTGAAAGAGGTTCCACCCCACAGTGCCTTATCCGATGCTCAGGGATGGTGAGGGAGCAGGTACATGACCTCCATCATGACCTCTGTTGAATTACAGATGGCCAATGACAGCACAGAGACCAGCGAGGCAGGAGAGGAGGAAGAGGACCACGAAGGTGACAGCGAGAACAAGGAAAGGATGCCCTTCATCCAGTAAGACCTCATGTCCGAGACCGTAGAAGATGGCTGGAAAAGGGCCACCATGAGAACTCTCCTGTGCCCCAGTGAACAAACGCTGTAGTCCAGTGCGTGTTGTGTTTGTCTGCAGTCAGCCAAGCTAAGAAGCTGTTGATCACCATTGTGTTTGGAATTCAGTGCCAATCCCATCCCATGCAGTATTGTGTCCCTCCCTGGTCTGTGTATCACACTCTCCCCTCTCCCTCGTATCAAAACGCATCCTTCTTCGGGTCCTTCTTCACAGTTTTAGAATAGCCTTGCAAATTAACACAAGACCACAGGGCCTGATGTCTGAAACCAGACATGGGCAAGGCCACATTTGATTGAAAGGCATTGTCACAGTGCCCTGTCCAGATCCCATTATTCTTCAGGCCAATGACACTCTTCGCCTGCCAGCGATCAGCTATGCCTCTAACTATGGCACTTGTCAGTTTGGCAAGAAAGTAGGCCAGGAGCAGTGTTCACGGTCTTACAAATGCAGACTTCTCCAAGCAGTACTGTGTCACCCTCCAAGAGGCCCTGTCCCTGCATTGGCCTCTACACCTTAAGGTTTGAGCCTCCCTTTAACCCTGTTCCCTGGTTCTTATTCATAACCCAGGGTGACGGGTGTGGTTTCTTTCTAGGATAGAGATGGGTCAATAGCATCTATGTGAGGACCAGTTACAAAGATCTCTCCTCTTACAAAAACCATGTCTCATGAGCAGAGTCTTCTCTGTGGTCACACACAGTTTATTTAAATCCTAAGAACACTCACCAGGGATAGGCCTGACTCAGACATCATTAAACTCACCTGAGTTCTCACCCTCAACCTTCAGAATCACCATGGTTATTTCTAGGTTCCTGCCCCAGAAGCACCTTTCCCAAGGAAGGGCTCCCTTGAAGACCACATTTGGGGTTGAGGAATCAATTGGTTTCTTTTGCCTTCTCGGAACGTGTTTGTTCTACTGTGCAACCAGAACTAAGGATACAGTTGGTGACTACCTAGCATCTGATGCCGAGTGTGTGGCCCTCTCTCCAACACACAGAACCATGGTGCTGACTTGCAGGCTCCTTAGATATCAGGAGCCAGATTGCTTGATCACAATGCCCTGTTCAGTTTTCCAGCCTGAAAGAAACATCCTTGTCCTTTTTGATGGACTTTGAGGTGACAGCAGTTAGCTGATAGGAAAAGGAGGCTCCCTCCCTCCCTCCACAGTGGGGCTCCTAATTGCTTCCTTCTAGCCCTTCTGCCCTAACGGTTCATATGTCACTCATAAACTAAGCTAGTTATAAAAGGCACCCAGGCAATTAGCACCCTGAATTTATTTTGACTTCTGGAAGACCTAATGGGCTCCCCCCATGACCTTGAGTTTCTTTATGTTCTTGAAGACTTTAAGAGGGTTTCTGTGTTGCCCACCTTCTCCACTAATAAGCTTTAGGGTGGACTCCACTCTTTTCCCCATGGGCTGGGTTTGAACACATTTCAACAGTCCCCTTGCTTGGTTTGCATAGTCTCTGTAACCAGTCTCCCATCATTCGTTGTGATCCTTTTTCTCCATCCTGAATCTGCGGTGATGAATAACTTCCCACCAACTATTTACCTGAATGGAGTCTTTCCTCACTGTGACTGTGCAAGTCACATGTGAAGATGAGACCAGGTACCACCAGCCAATAAGACCAATAAGACAAGGGATGAGAATATTGAAAGAGTGCCAACCTCAGACTTTTATTTTCTAGCCCCAGGGAGTAACTAACACTCTAGCATTTGGCTATCCAGAGAGATGATGGTCCTTGCTAAATATTAGATTTATCATATTTCCACCATCACCGGGCTCAAGGGTGGGTAGACTTGAGGACTACTCTCAAAGCGCTATTACTAGCATGTAGAAATAGCCTTTTCTGGTCACTGGCCATAGGAGGCTTCTCCTTTGGGGAACATGGAACCTGACCCACATTCAGAATCCAGATGCTCTTGTCATGTACAGCAGAGAAGCATAGAAAGTCACATGAAAAATCTCTCCACTACTGAGAACATAGACTCTGAAAACTTGAGTATGACCAGCATCACCCTGAAGAACAGGAGGGTGGGTGAGGGACAACCAGAATCAGTCGGTCATCCTGTGGACTCTTGTGTTAAGCACCTTCCTTCCCCTCATGTGATTGTTTCCTGGAGGAAATGTAAAAGAGTGTCTCTGTTTGCCTTAAGGGAGCTGCAAAGGCTTCTGGGAAGGTCGACTTTATCGGAATGAGCCGAACATTGTCTAATGTGTCTGTGGCTTCAGAGCTTTCGTTATATTGTTATATTGTGCCTATAAAGCAAATTATGTTTACATAAAATTATAAATAAAATATTCAGCATAGCATTAACCTCTTCTGGCATTCTTTACTCCACACAAATATTTGGATGAGCAGCCTCTCTGTGAGAGCATAAGGAGCAGGTAACTGGGGGCAGGGCTGAGGACCTGAAAGAGAAAGAAGCTGAAATGAGAGAAGCATTTTTAAATGACATCTAGCCCAGGCATGGCGGTGCACACCTGTAATCCTAGCACTTGAGTGGTAGAGGCAGAAGTGTCAGGAATTCAGGGTCATCCTCTGCTAAATATTAAGTTTGGGGCCAGCCTTGACTACAAAAGACCCCCATTTCAAGAAAACAAACAGAATATTAAAGTCAACGAACTAACAGAAAATTCATATTCTGATTACCTGGGGGGAGTGACAACAAGCCTGTAATCCCAGCACTTAAAGAATGCAGGGAATGGAAAATGATGGTTTTGAGACTAGCCTGGGCTACATAGAGAGCCCCTGTCTCAAAAATAATTGTTTTTAAAGATTTACTTATTATGTAGACAACAGTCTGCCTGCATGTATGCCCATACGCCAGAAGAGGGCGCCAGATCTCATTACAGATGGTTGTGAGCCACCATATGGTTGCTGGGAATTGAACTCAGGACCTCTGGAAGAGCCGACGGTGCTCTTAACCACTGAGCCATCTCTCCAGCCCTCAAAAATAATTTTAATTACATGCAGATGATACCAAATATCATAGAAACTGACAATGCTGATAATGGCAAGCATTTATGAGACATCTCCTGAATATACCTGAAAGAACAGAGAAGGCATTGTGCTAAGTCATGGACTCTCAACAGTGCTGAGTAGGGCCTGGTATTGAACCCGTGCTTGGGCAGAAAGACCAAAGCCCATGGAGCCTCAATCATCTGAGGTCATATGTCTAGTAAATGACAGAGCCAGCACTTACCAAGTTCCAGCCCGGCTTTCACTATGGGAGCACCAATTACACCATCTCACATTTTAAACATTGCCACTGCTGGAACTCGACACAGCCTGCAACTTTAGATCAGATGCCAAAGCCTGAATCAGGCCACGCCTCCCTGCAGGTTTTCTCTGGAGCAGAAAATTTAGAAGCAGCCTGTGCTGTGATTGACAGCTCTAATTTATGATACCTAGCGCCTCCGTGTTATTTACCACGCAGGCTATGCTCAATTAAATCACAGGATGTGAAATTTCCCATTAGCTCTGAGAGATTAAATCTTTCCTTTGTTCTGAGGATTGACCCAAGACTCCTCAGAGAGATTTGGTCCTGAGGCTGATCTCTGAAGAACCTACTCTACACCCTCTACCCACCTACTCACCATCCTTCCCACAGCAGTGCTCTCGCGCTCTCGCGCTCTCTCTCTCTCTCTCCAAAGCTTTGGAGGAAGTCCTTTCAAGGCCTCATCACGTCCAGATCAGTCTCGAGGTATTGAGATGCTTTTTCTATCCAAAGCTCCCTCCCGTCATGAGTCCCTATGATGCCCTTGAGGCCCTCTCATGTTCGCATCCTTTGCAGACCCCCGCTGCTACATTCCCTTTACAGCAGCGATTACCTGATGCATTTCTAATCGCTGTCCCTTATTGGCTAGAACTCCTTCAGGGATTCTGTTTCCCTTGGATCTCAAAGCTGTGCTTGTAAACTTGATTTGCTTTGTAGCAACTAATATGTGTGTCAAAAAGCTCTCTGTTTCCCTCCTGGCCTTCCAACCAAGTAGTCTATAAAAACCTGATTTTAAAGTTGGTGCATCTCAACAATGTCCATTTTCACAATCTAAAATTCTCAAGGTTATCAAGAAAACCAACTTTGCAAGGGCCAAGATCTCAGGAAAGAGGAGTTCACTCCTGGAGGCTGCTCAATGTTTCACCATGCTTCTCCGTGGGGAACCAAAGCACCAGAGACCTTGCCCTAAGCCCCCATCCATGGACCCTGTGGATAAGTCTCAGTGTACAGAGTAGAAAGGATGGTGAGAGTATCATGACATTTCTGGTTGTCTGATTTGGTCTCATTGAGGTAGGGTCTCGAGTAGCCATGCTAGCTACTCTGTAGTGACGGATGGCCTTGAACTTTTGGTCCTACTGTGTCCACCTCCAGATTGCTGAGGTTACAATCATGTGCCACCACACCCAGTTTCTGCAGTCCTGGGCAACAGACCCAGGGCCTCCTGCATTCTAGACAAGTACTCTCAAACTGAGCTACATCCTTAACACTGCCAAAAAAAAGTCTTACACAGTCTCAATACTGAGACTTCCTCATTTATCCTTCCTTATTTAATGCTTCTGTTCTGCATATAGATCTTATGGCTGCCCTCAAAGGGTACTACTGTGTGTACCCAGCAATATCTAAGCACAGTCCAGAAACAACGCCTGGAATTGAAACTTAAAGTGAGAAAGCTCTTAATAAACACTGTCTTCCTTTTTCTCTCTGCACTGGCCAATGCTGAGAAGAATGGATACCTGGGAAATATGTAGAAGACTCTTTCTTCTGTCATACTAAAAGAGAGAATTTATAGATCCCAATATTTGTTTCCTAATTTGTTTGTAGGAAAAAAAATAGGTGCTTTGACATTCTCTGTCATGATCAGATTGAGCCAAACCCTGACTACAAAGGTGGTAGGTAGGGAGCACGTCCTCGAGTGTCCAAATTTCCAAACAAAGGAGCAACTCATACAGGAGTGACTAAAATCAACCACAGCACGGATGTGTGCCCCAACTCCAGTGCAATGAACAAGAGCAAAGGCCTTACAATCTCTCCAACAGGGGGTAATGCTTGGGAAAACTGATTTAGCATCTGAATTTTCTCCTATTGAAATGGAGATGTACAATGTTAAGGTTTGTATACGAATCTATACCCCATCCCCCCAAAAAAAGGTATGGTTATGGATGCAAGCATTAATCAGAGGTATGGGAGATTGAATGAAAAGGGCCCCATAGGCCCATAGTGACGGGCACTATGGAAAGGTGTGGCCTCGTTAGCCCAACCACTAGAGACAACAAGCCTGATGATAAGCGGCCCACCCAGCACCCTAGTCCTGTGGGCCATGGTTAAGAGGCATGGACAGTCCCCCATTCCCCTGCTCCTCGTTCCTAAGGTCTCCTTCCACTTAAACCACTTTGGCTCAAGTCCTTGTCTTCAAGCCACCTTTAGGAGAAATAGAAATAGAAATTTAGATGTTAATTTACTAACTTCTCCTAACCATTTTATAAAGTAAATGACGCTGTCCCCATTTTACAGTGATAAAGTACAAACCAGAGAAATCAAATTGAAATATCCACAACAACACAATCAGCAAGTGAGCTTCCAGAAATTACACTAGAGAGGTCAAGCTATGCTCTCCCAAGTGCCCAGGTTTTTGAAAACACACACAACCACTTCACCCTCTGGAAACGTTTACTCAAAATCTAAACTGGTGTCATACTTAATACAACACCTGGTTCCTCTCTCTGTTTTCCAAAAGCCTTCCCGGGAAGGGAGAAGGGATTGCTGCTGTTTTTCCAACTCTGGAGAAATCTACTCAAGACCAAGGGAAAGAGCCAAGCACCCCTGATGACTTAAAGGGCTGTGCTATGAGACAGAAAATCAGACCAATGCAAAGAACTACGATACATGGGGCTGGGGAACCCTTTGCTGAACAAGCCTAAATGCCTGGTTACTGAGCCCAAGTCAATGTGGCTGAGCTGCACAGCTCTTGCTTGGCATGTATAAAGCTATGGGTTCAATTCCTACAATCACCAAAAAGCCAAGAACAAACAAAAAACTCTCTTTGTTTGGGGACGAAAGTATTGGCTCTTAATTGTGTTGCTGTGGCAAGCAAAAGCAACCAAAGGAAGGAAGGATTCATGTTGGCTCATCATTTGAGGGTACAGTAAGTACATCATGGTGAGGAAGGTATGATGACAGGAATAGTAGGCAATTGGCCACATTGTATCTGGTCAGGCAAAAGAGAGAGATGGTTGCTCTTCTTTTTATGCAGTCTGGGATCCCTGTCCATGGGGTAGTGCTACCCACATTCAGTCTGGTCTTCCTTTCTCAAATTTCTCTGGAAACATCCTCACAGACACCCCTCCTGCCCAGAGCTTTGGCTCCTAGGTGACTCTAAATCCCATCAAGTTGACACTCTAGATTAACTATCCCCTATGGATAGCCAACCAACTCCTTGGTATTAACCAATTAGTAAGGCAGGAAAGCAGTGTCTCTTCAAATTGACACTTGGAGTGTATCGTTTTCAATTAGATGAACCGAGAGTACATCAAATGCTCCCACCCGGGTTCTAATTCTTGTCACTCTCTGTTAAAGCAAATATTACAAAGGAGAAATCATTCAGTGATGCAAATATTTACTAAGCTTCTGCTGTGTGCATGGCTCTGCTTTACATGTTGCGAAGAATTCAGAGACAAACAGAACCAGGAAAAGAGCTCATTGTCTGGAAGATAGAGGGAGGCAAGAATACAAATCACTGGAGAGAACTGATGAGGATGAATGAAGGGCACCCTGCTGTGCAAAACTGGGAGAAACAATGTTGAAGCAAAGGCTAGGAATGTCTCTGTGAGATGGTATGAAATGATGGGAAATAGGCTTGGTTTTATCTTTTTAAAGTGTTTTTAATTGTAGGTGTAAGTAAGTGCACCTGAGTATATGTGTGTGCACCATTTGCATGCAGATGCCCAAAGAAGTCAAAAGAAGGCCTCAGATCCTCCAGAGCTACAAGTTACAAGTGATTGTGAGAACCTGATATCAGTGCTAAAAACCAAACCCAAATCCAACAGCAAGACTTCTTAACAGCTGAGCCATCTCTCCAGCTCCCAAGGACTTAGTTTTCTTGATATGAATCAGTTGTGTCTGTTGTGGAGCATCTGCCAGAGAAGACCGCTGGGACATGGGTTTCAGGCAATAGAAAGTCTATATTAACCAGCAGGCAGCTATACTGGATATCCAGGATCCCAGTGTAGTATGGTCAAAGATTTTCTTCAGGACCGCTGGTCACCTCTGTCCCCCCAGCTAGTTCCTAAATAACCACAAAGAGACTTAATATTAAATATAAATGCTCACCCAATAGGTTAGGCTTGTTACTAACTAGCTCTTACAACTTAAACTAACCCACATTTTTATCTGTGTTCTACCACGTAACTTGGTACCTTATCTCAAAATGGCATGTACATCTCTTGCTGCTTCTGCATCCTACTCTCAACTCCTGAGAATCCTCCCTTCTTCTTCCCAGCATTCTCCTAGTCTGCCTCTCCCACCTAATCTCTTCCTGCCTGCCCAGCTATAGGCCAGTCAGCTCTTTATTAACCAATGAGAGTAATACATATTTACAATGTAAAAGATTGTTCCACATCAGTGTAGTACTGAGCCTCCCTCAAGATGAGCTCTTAAACACAAAAACCATGGTCTGGATTGATTTAATTCAGTTAACAAGAACAGTTAGTCAGAAGCAGAACTATAGAAGCCAAAAAAGCAAGTTTAGAATATTTGGAGATTCCAAGGACTATGGACTGTGATGAATTAAGTCTTTGTCTTCATTGTGGCAGATGGTGCTCTCTACATGCTGAGATTTGTAACCTGAATGTTACTTCCACCATGGAGCCAGTTATTCTAAGGTCTGGAGCCCTGTTATATTACCCACTGGTCTTAGTGAATGAGTCCGACCGTGGACTTCTCTAGCTCTAAGGAGGTGTAGTTGGTCCTAAGGACCATTAATTTTACTGAACTGATATGTAACTGGCCATATAGTTTAAGATGCAGGAGTCTTCCATTAATTCAATAATAATGAGAATTAAAGGGCCAGCCAGTGCTGATAGCAAAAAGTATTTAGCGAGGGGGGACCAACAGAACAGAGATTGGTATCAATTATATGTTTTGTCTCTTTCTATTTTTGAGGTTTTCCTAGCAATAGCAAGATTTTCTCTAATTATTCCTGATCAGTTAGAGAAAACAAACAGGCTTCTCCCAAATCCATGCATGGTTTGCTTTATTTCATATGAGAAATTAAGTGTAAGCCTTTTCAATTTTGTAGGACCATATCTGCAAGGGTATCTAACTGTTGTTTTCATTCAGAAGCAGAAATGTATAATACCTCTAGGTACTGATCAACCTGTCTTCTTAGCTCAGAAAGCATCTGAAGAGGCACATTTAGTCGAACCATTAGCACATACTCACCAGGTAGTCTCAGGAGCTTGGTAATATTGCTGTTATCAACCCCTAAGGCTGCCTAGCAGGCATCAGAATAAGGGGAAGTGCCTAAGTTAAAGGTTTAGGATACTAGGCCAGTGTCAGTCCCTTGGAATCCGCTAATGTTGATTTGGGCTGTCCCCAGTCACAGTGAATTTCATCAGTCAAGGGGTCGACAGTCTGGTTATTTCCTATTGTTATGTATTAGGGGGCAAAGTGTCTAAGCATAACCAGCAATCCTGCTTGATTTTTGACTGGGAATGATTAACTATCCCCAGGATCCCTTCCTGTGACATTGAGTGTGATTTTCCAGGTTTTTCCTGCTTCCCAAAGACCAAAATCTTTCTTGAGGAAATTTTCAGGAAGCCTTAATTTCACAATCCTATTTTTTTGCAATGGAAACTCCACTGTTTCTGGCAAATAGGGGCTCCAGCCTCAGGGCATGCAAAGAATTGTAAACTCTGTATTTCTATCTCAAAAGATAAACTCCCATATCTTTCCTTTCTCCAATACAAGAAGACACTAAAAGTTGGTATCAGCAAGCAAAGGTCAAGATCGAATTGCTGGTCTATAGCCAGATTAGCTATTACCTCCCCTGAATCTGTCTCCCTTAGTTCTTGGTTCCAGGCCTCAGGGTGGTGGAGATTGGACCATAACCCTCTATTCATACCAAACATAAGTCTCAGGAAGAGGATGAGGAGCAGTGAGTGGAAGGGCCTGGTACCTGATGAAATCTTAATTTTTATTGGTCTGTACTCTGGAAGACAGTCCGTTTGGTAGTAATGTCTGGAAAGTGGCTTCCATTTTTTTGAGTGTGATGGATCCCTGGTGTAATGGTCAGCTCTCTTCACAGACACAGAAGTGAAGAGAATCACCATGTAGGGTCCTTTCAAAGTTGGTTCCGGTGCCCCTTTGGCTACCTACTCGACCCCGACAGTATCACTGGACACAAGGAGAAGTCGGTGATGGTGAACTTGGAGGTCTGCTGGGTCTCTTGGATGAATAGCCTGTGTGGAGGACTAAAGGGCCGGTGGTGACTTGAGAAAGGAATGGTTAGAGAGGTCTGTCAACGACTGTTCTCTGAGCTGGGGAAGCTTGGGAGGAAGTCTTCCAAACATAATCTCTTAGCAGGTAAACCCATCCCTGTATGGAGTGCAACAGGCCCAAAGCAAAGCAAAGGAAGGCTTATTCACCCTTTGCTGGGCTCTAATGAGCGTTTTACCTACCCAGAATTCTGAGCTCTATATGCATATTTATTTGTTTACTTACTTACTTATTTGTTTTTCAAGACAGGGTTTCTCTGTGTCAGAGCCCTGGCTGTCCTGGAACTTGTTCTGTAGCTCAGGTTGGCCTCGAACTCACAGAGATCTACCTGCCTCTGCCTCCCAAGTGCTGGGATTAAAGGTGTGTGCTACCAACCCAGCACAATGAGGTTTTCAGTCTATCTAAGTTATGAAGTTTCAAGCTAAGTCTAAAAGTTTTAGCTATTAGTTGAGAGGTTTTGGCTATAAAAGCTGAACCATTGTTGAACCCCATTGCTGGTGGAGGCCAAATCAGGAGACCAGTCCCTGGAGGGACTTTTAAGCTACCGTTTAAGCAGTTTCAGTGGAGAATGCTTCTACCCACCAGGGGGGAAAAAACCCTTGTAAGTAAAAAATACCAAGTACTTTTTTATCCTCCCCTGGCAGGCTGGATCTAGGTGAAGTCAATTTTCCCAGTTTGCCAGGGTGGTGGTCTCTCACCCTGACTTCTTCCTGTTTTGGACTTACTTGAGCACAAATCTGGCATTTGGCTAAGACATCCCACACTATAATATACCATGGCCTGAGTAACTCAGAAAGCTTTGTGGACCCCAGATGAGTAGCCTGGTGAAGGTCAGTTTCCAGAGTCCTACCTGCGGTTTCTGGGAGAATGATCTTTCCCTCTGGTGTCCTCCATCAGTCTGTGGGTTTGAGCTGTCCATTCCTTCTTTACCATGCAGTCTCAGGCAGCACCAGGCCATGGTATGTCATAAAAATACTGATAGGCCTCCCCGGTCTTAAGGTCGTTTGCTGGACAGCCATCTTAGTAGCTCAGCAGTGGAGAACAGCAATTTGTAGGGGAAGCCTAATTGCCTCTAGGAGGGACAAGATTTTTCTACTGTCCCTTTTTTCAATGGTGAGATGTAGCACAGATAAGAAAATCCCAGAGACAGATATTGAGGCTGAACCTGAAGATCAGAAAAGCAAAGCAGCCAAGCCACTAGAGAGTTCTTACCTCTGCTCAGACCGAGAATGGGCAGTCCTGCCACCACAGATCCTCAGATTGAGACTGAGTGTGAGAGCTTTCTCCTCCTATTTTATATTACTCTCTAGTGCTGGGATTAAAGGCGTGCACCACCACCACCCGCCNNNNAGTTAGTATGGCTGCTGGGATTAAAGGTGTGTGCAACCACTGCCTGGCATGAACGGCTGACTAGTGTGGATGCTTTGCACTGATCTTCAGGCACGCTTTATTTATTAAAACACAAATAATAGACCACTATAGTAAGAAGCCTTCTTTTTCTATAGGCCATACCACGGACATGTTTGCTAGTAAAAGCATAGCAACTGTCCATGTATATGGTGGTAGGCTTTCCCTTTCCTCGTCTGAGAGCGTGGGTCAGATCAATCAGTTCTGCTTTCTGGACTGAGGTTCCTGGTTCGAGCCCAGATCATCTCAGGTAAAGTACCAGCTGCAGCTCCCACACACTGGTTCTATCTTTCATCTTCTGACAGTCGTGGATAGCACCTGTGAGTTGTCATCAGGCAAAAGAGTAGCAGGATTGATGGTGGTGGGTTTCTCAAACCAGACTCGAGGGCGGGCCAGGAGTAGAAGCTGGTACTGGGCCACACAGGCATAAGACAGTCAGCATTCTGGTGTTCCTCAGAGGGTCTCAGTAAACACAGGAGGCTGTGAGTTCTCCTGATCCATAGTTGTCCCTTCCCTTTTTCCCCCCACTAAACTAGCAGTAGCCACCACAGCTCTTAGACAGGTGAGCCATTGTGTGGTTACTGGGTCCTATGGTTTGGACAGCTGTGTCACAGGTTGTTTCCACGGCCCCCAACGTTTGGGTTAAAATCCATTTCATAATGCCTTTTGTTTCGTGAACAAATAGGTGAAAAGGTTTTGAGACATCCGGAAGGAAGTTCTGGAGCATAAACCGGAGTCAGAGCTGTTTTCAAAGCTTCAAATGTCTCTTGTTCAGTCTCCTCAGCCCAGGTCAGCAGGGGCTTGGTGCTCCCTTTGTGCTGGTTTATAGGGCCGAGTTATTTCCACAAACCCTCGTGTCAAGAGACAGCAATACCTAACTGGCCCTAGGAACTCTCAACCCTGTCTCTTAGTCTTTGGAGTTGAGATCTGAAGGATGGCAGCAAACCTACTCTTAGACAGGCTCCTTTTGCCTCCCTTCACCTGGTAGCCAAGATAGGCAGTCTCTGTTGGGCTTTCTTAGCTGACGTTCATTAGCCCAAAGTCTGTAACACTGGGCAACAGTTCCTCAGTGGCCTTTTTATAATCTATTCCCAGGAAACCTCTGATAGAAGGTCAGGAGGTCAGCATTTAGTGTCTCATCAAGCAACTGGATAATTGTTCAATCATTGGGGCAGCCTGGCTCATGGAAGTTGCCTACTGTAACCTCCCTGTGGGTCTGTCCATTTAAAAGCAAAGATAGATTGACTGATCTCTGCCAGTGGTGGGGGAGGGAGGATAGGGGGGTGGCTGAAGAATGCATATTTCAAGTCAAGGCAGTGTAAAACTGGTTCTCTGGAAGAATCGGACTCATGAGAATCAGAGGTTCCAGGCTTCTTCCCAGGCAGGAGAGGTATCTTCTAGGGTGACTGGGAGGTCACTAGGATGACTGTCTCTCCAAGCCACATAATATGGATGGCAATTTCTCTTTGTTTCCAAGATCATTGGGTTATTGCTTAATCTGGATGGGGGTAGCTGAACTGATTAGTTGAAGAATTATAGAAACCTAGTGCTGGGTCAGTCCTGGGAGGACAGTTTCTGTCCATACCTTCGGGAACCTTTGTTGTCCATTTGAGAGATAGTCCAACTGTATCTTTTGGTTGGAGGCAGAACTTTTAGCTAGAAGATAGTCTTCTGACAGAGGGTAGACATGAAAATTGTCCTGGGCATCTGTAAGTCTGTGTCATCATCAGAGAAAGTGATAGGGTTTCCAGTTTATGCAAAAAGTCTCCCAATCAATTCTCTGTTCTTAAACATCTTTTGAGATACCTCTGGCAACTGGGATCTATTTAGACCTTTAAAAATTTCAAACTTTTTAATATCTGGGGCCAAATGAGTGACAAAGGAAAAATTTTTTTAGCAGCTGTCTGTTAATCCTTCTACAAAGGATCTAGCAAAAGTTGTTTAAAGTCTCCACGGTCAGTGTTGAACAGAAGGAAAAAAATCCATTTTACCCAGACTGCTGTGTTGTCCAGCAAGTTATTTCCCCTATCCAGCCTGGGGATAGCTTTTCTACTTTTTTCAGGGAATGATAGGTTCTGAGGTTTTCAATTGTATGGATCATTGGTTGAAATGAAGATATAAGTCATGAAAGGAGTAGAACGTCCTCTTTTCCCTTTCCCTCGGGTCCCTTAGAGCAGACAGAGGAGCTGAGGGAATGCTCACCCCAGGGGAACTATTTCCCTTTTCCTGTGTACATTCCATTTACATGGCCCAGGTCCTTGGATGAGTAGCCTGCTCCCCCGCCACACACACACACACACACACACACACACACATTGAGATGGCCATGACTGTGAGCAGGAGTGAAGTAACTAAACAAGCTACAGCTCTAGAGTGAGACAGGCAGGGTTTATTGATTTTGTTTTTTTGTTTGGTTGGTTTGGGGGTTCTTGGTTTTGTTTGTTTGTTGTTTGTTTCCCTGGGTGACCTGGCAAAGCCAAAAGGATTTGGATCTGCAACAAGAGGGGGCACAGGTCTTAAGCCATGGGGGAGGGTCTCACACCAAAGAAAACCATTAGTTAAGAGAGAGAAACAGAAGTAAAAGAAACATATAGGAAGACACATGTGTACACATGCACACACAGAGAGAGAAAGAAACATAGTAAAGACAACCAGAGGTAGCCACCACACATTCATATACCTCAACAAACAAGGGTAATCCAGGGACATCTCACATGGATCCCAGACACTAGATCACCAGCTGTGTCCTCCCTCTCCTGTATCCAAACATAAGGTGCCTTAACCAGACTTTCTTCCAGAGGTGACAGACCAGGCAACTTTCTATTTCATTTCCTTTAGGGTGGAGGTGTCAGATTCCTCCAAAGCGCTGGGCAGCAATTGATCAATGGGAGACTTGGGGATCTGGAACTCAGGTTGTGCAACCCCTAGGAGCTCCATGGCCACTGCACTCTTAAGAGTCCTGATATCTCAAGGTCTGGTCTCTGGGTATCTCAGTGGAACCCCCAGAAATATTGTGAGGTATCCACCAGATAAGACTGCTGGGACATGGATTTCAGTCAATAGAAAGCCTTTATTATTATGCCAGCAACCACCCTGGGTGTACAGGATCCCAGGGCTCAAAACCTGGGCCCTGGGCACAAAAGCCATGGCCTAGGTGGGCATACTTCAGTTAACAAGGACAGTCAGCCAGAAGCAGAGCTACAGAAGCCAAAAAGCAAGGTTGGCACAGTTAGAGACTTTCCCAGGACTATGAATTTTGTGGATTAGGCCCTTGTTTTCATTTTGGCAGGTGGTGATGTCTTCATGCTGAGTTTTATAGCCTGAATGTTTGATGTGGGATGCCGATCTGTATGCGATGAATATGTTTCATTACCACTGGTTATAAAGAATTATAAAAAAGGAAGCTGTTTTGGCCAATAGCCAGGCAAAATAGAGCCAGGCAGGAAATTCAAGCAGAGACAAAGGGAAAAGGAAGATGGAGTCTGAGAGACACCAGCAGCAGTTGCCAAGGAAGTGAGACATAGATTAATAGAAATGGATTAATTTATATGTAGAGGTAGTCAGGAAGAAGCCTGAACCATTGGCCAAATAGTTTGTAATTAATATTAAGCAAGTATGCAAACTCGGTTTCTCTGTAATGGTTTTCTGTCTCTTTAAGAGACAAGCCACACCCACTCCCTCCC
>LOEQ01007681.1:18815-33673 GCA_001685075.1 Bramus lutescens | reverse complement strand
AGATAGATGGAATTTATGAGAGTGACTTACAGCTTACGGTCTGACTATTCCAACAATATCTGTGTCCTGATGGAAAGTCCAAGAATTCAGTAGTTGTTCAGTCCACAAGGATTGCTCTCAGCTGGTTTTTACACCAGAATCCCAAGGAAGGAGGCAGTGAAGAAATGGACTTGCCAGTGAGAGTGAGCACAAGCTTCTTTCTTCCATGTCCTTTTATACAGGCTGCTACCAGAAGGGGAGGCCCAGATTGAAGACAGATGCTCCCACCTCAAAACATTTGGATTTGGATTTAGCGGAAAGACCTTTCTGCTTCAAATAATTGAATTAAGAAAAATCGCCCACAGGTGAGCCAGCCACTTGGGGCTTAGTTCCAGATGTAGTCAAGTTGACAACCAAAAATAGCCATTAAAGGGGCAATCAGAAATTTGACTTTCCTATGATGCTTCCTGGTCACTATAAATAATATTATGGAATAAGAGGCAGTGGATAAATGTATGAACTTTGTGTGTGGAGTCCTGTGTACTCACTCAACTATGAACCTGAGCCCCTCTCTTCTATGAGCTTTGATATCTAGCACAAGCTACAGTCACTGTTAAGTACCAAAGTAGCCAGGCTGAACTGTGTTCCAGAGAGAAAGCTCCCAATATGTATGTCTGAGCATTCCAAGGAAGAGTGCTCACATAGGCAGAGGAGACCTTGCTGGAAAGGTGGAGACTCGAAGGAGAGGTAGACTCTAAGGTAGAGTCAGTGGTGAGCTGAGTGTGATGGTTCACACCTACTTGTCAAATACTTGAGAAAGGGAGGCAAGAAGATCAGGAGCTCAAGGTCATCCTCAACTAGATGATGAGTTCGAGGCTGGCCTAGTCAAGTAGAAAAGGAGGACCAGTTAAACCAATGGGTATGAGACAGACCTTCATTATTGTCTCAGTGCCTTTGACTTTGGCCTCTTGGTTATCTTGCCAGGAAGTGGATGCCTCTCCATGGACAAACATGCTCTGGAAGAGTCATTCTGGGAAACTCAGCTCAGTGTCACTGAGTTGAGGCCATAGTGGTTTATGTTTGGGAAGTTGTCACTGAGATGAGGCACGGGAAGGATCTGAGGGACTGAAAGAGCTCTGGTTCTTGGATCTATGAATTGTCACGTTCATTTTATGAAGAAAAGAAATAGAAAATTGAATACTTAACAATTAAGGTAGCTTGTTCAAATTGTGTTGGAGGAGACCGCTTGTTGGTTCCTGGCCGCTTGTCCAGAAATAATCGCACAGAAACTGTATTAATTAAATCACTGCTTGCCCATTAGCTCTAGCCTTTTTTTGGATAATTCTTATATTAATTTAACCCATTTCTATTAATATGTGTATCTCCTCGTGGCTGTGGTTTACCGGCTAAAGTTTTGGCACATCTGTCTCCAGTGGTGGCTCCATGCTTCTCTCTGACTCTGCCCTTCTTTCTCCCAGCATTCAGCTTACTTTTCCCCACCTACCTAAGTTCTACCCTATCAACAGGCCAAGCCAATTTTCTTTATTTATTAATGGTAATCACAGCATAAAGAGGGAAATCCCACATCACCTCCCCTTTTCTTTTAAATAAAAGTGAAGGCTTTATCTTTAACATAGTAAAATTACATACAACACAACAGTTATCAAGCAAGAACTACAGTTATATCTATTTAATCTTTTATCATAACTAAGGAAAACTATATCATTACTATCTATTCTTTAACTCCATCAAAGACTCCAGAAGGACATAATATTACCTAAGTAAACAGGAAGTACATTGTAAACAACTTCAAAAACTCTAAAATTGACAGGGACATCTCAGTACCTAGATAGTCACCCAAAGTTCTTTTGTGTCGTTGGGGTATCCATCTTCAGCCTACAGGCCCATAGTATCCAGCAGACTTTTCCACGAGGCAGCAAACTTCAAAGACAGTTTTGCCTCTATTGGCAGTTTGTCAGTCACTTTCTCCTGTGCCCTGCAGAATGCCTAGCAGACTCTTTCATGTAGCAGGAACCCCAAAGGACCATCTCACCTTTAGGCAAGTTTAGCAGGCATTTCTCTGTGGGTTCTGCTTGTCCAGTTAAGCAGTCCAGGCAAGAGCAGTTTCTTGCCCAAATGACTAGCAAACTCCGTACGGAACCTCTTAGATGCCCATCTTCTTCTTGAAGTAACTGCACGACGGTCCTCGTCTGCACAGAGTAACAGTACTTTTCACTTAAGTTCTTAAACATTTTAAATGCCATATTCTGAAGGTCTCTGAAAGATTTGAAGAATACCTATCTAACTGAAATATATCTCTATACATCTAGAAAATCTAACTAACATGACTACAAGCTTGGCTATCATAGATGATTATATATTAACCTATATTTTTAAATTATACATTACATTTTTAAAATAAACTACACAATTATAACACCTTAATCAAGAGCAAAAATATACATATAACAAGATTGACCTTAAATTTGTATTAATAAACTTAGATCTATATCTACAACATATCCCCCTTTAAATGTAATCAAACATTTATAAACAATATTTGGGAACATTATACAAGACTTAAACTCATTAAGATAGGATAATTATTGAAACATTTATCATGTGTTTCTTGCTTGATATATTTGTTCTTATTGTATATAATTTTGTATTAGGCTTAGAACTGTTATTTAAACAAAAGTGGGGGTGCTGTAGAAATTCCTACTGCTGGTAGCCTTTAAGTTACTAGCTCACTTGGGTGTGGCCTCTTATATATTTATGCTGATATAAAGCTATATATTTATGCTGATATAAAGTGTGCTTCTGGCCTCCCTTTCCCGGCTGTGGGATTCGGTTACTGTTCTCCATTCCAGCAGAGGATTGTGACTTGTGAGTCTACCCCTAAATAAATNCTTGCTTGATATATTTGTTCTTATTGTATATAATTTTGTATTAGGCTTAGAACTGTTATTTAAACAAAAGTGGGGGTGCTGTAGAAATTCCTACTGCTGGTAGCCTTTAAGTTACTAGCTCACTTGGGTGTGGCCTCTTATATATTTATGCTGATATAAAGCTATATATTTATGCTGATATAAAGTGTGCTTCTGGCCTCCCTTTCCCGGCTGTGGGATTCGGTTACTGTTCTCCATTCCAGCAGAGGATTGTGACTTGTGAGTCTACCCCTAAATAAATAACCCTCTATTATTCTCAATTCTGAGCTAGTATGGGATTTCTTTTAAGTGTCCTTCTTCAAACCTGTGTCCCTCAGGACATATGCAGCCGAGTTTATCTCTAAGTGTAACCCAATACCAGGCTGTAAATTTACTTAAAACATTATGAGATGGCAGGGGAGTTTTCCCATTTTTGTAATTCTATTGTACATTCTCAAGCATGTCCTTGTTGATGACAATGTTGTTTGTAATGTCAAGAGATTGGGTGCATCTGGATGTTTTATTTCAATAAAATGTTTACTTCTAAGCTAAGGACACAATGCATGGTAGAAATCTTGCTTGGTATGTCTAAGACTCTGGAATTGAGCCTTAATACCCTTAATGTCACAAAGAAAAAAAAATTGATCTTGAAAAGGTAGCTCAAACCTAGCTCTTGGGAGAAAAAGGCAAGAAGATTGAGAGTTCGAAACAGCCTAGGCTACCTTATCTCAAAACCTGAAAGAACAAAATCAACCTGCTGTGGTGGTTCAGGCCTTTGATCCCAATCAAGAGGCAGGTAAATCTCTGTCCTCACAGTTTGAGGCCAGCCTGGTCTGCATAGTGAGTCCCAGAACAACCAGGGCTCTGAAGGGAGACTCTGTCTCAATACAAAACAAAATCAAAAACTATAAAAAAAAAAACAAGAGAACATTGACATATTATATGTGAAAGATACATAAAAACAAAGACAAAGAAATGTAGACATTCAGAACTACAGTCATTATATTTTTTTTGATCCATCTCATCCTTCTACATCTACCATACCCACGTCATGTGCTCTGCTTTATAAACCACTTATACTGTGTCAGGGTGGGGTGGTGGTGGTGGGCAAGCTCACAAGATAGCTCACCAGATAAAAACACTTGCCACTGAGCCTGAAGATCTAATTCAAACACAAGCCCCACATGGTAGAAGGAGAGACCAGACCCCTGCAAGTTGTCCTCCGACTCCACATGCCATCCTAGCATGTGTGCATACATGTTCCCAAACTAAATAAAAGTCAATTTTAAAGTGAACTAAAGCACATATACTATGGATGACATTTTTATTCTCAATCAATATTCTATCATGGTAGAATTTCAGTGGTGTCCGAAAATCTAATATAGTCACCCATTTTGAATAATATTCATTCTTGTTAGTTTAGTCAGTAAAACATTTCCTTTGCTGCCTCTTGGTAAATGCCCATCAATAGACTCAGACCCAGACTGTATTCGCTCTTTATCCCAGGAAGAGACAAAGGCAAACACGGGCTTTCTTGCAGGCAGTCTCAGCTATCTAGTATGTATTTTGGAAGGTGGCTTCAGCTCCTCGTCCAGAACATAAAAAAAAAAAAAATTCAGAACAAATTAGAAGAAGTTGCAGGCCCAATGAATGAGGGACATTCAGAGATATTAGCCTGTTTCCTGGACTTGCTGTCTCCACACCCCCATGGCCAGCTCTGAAAGCATTTCCTGTCTGCCTTCAACTTGAAGGAGCCCGTTAGCAGGAAGCAGCAGCGGCCAATGCAAACTGCCTGGCTCTCTGCAGCCTGGCAAGGAGCAGAAGCTGAGAAGTCTACCGAGATGAAAACTAGACGCTAACCAAACAACAGCGGCCCCTTCCCTGTTTACCAGGCATCCCGAATGGATGTGCTGGTGGCTTCCTGAAAAGAAAGAAGCGCTGATCTGTGTTCTGAGGAAAGAGGCAGCGTTTGCTGACATCATTTCTTCCCCACCAGCCCAAAACACTCTCCACACCTTTCAAGAAAGATATAAAAGCTGATGTATGACTTTGTGTTTTTTTTGTTTTTAATTTAACTTTTAATTATCTTTTACTTAATAATAAAATGAAAAATAATATATGAATACATATATCTATATACATATATTTATTGCAAATACTTAAAATTCTTATTAAAATGATTTTTCCTTATTTTTGAAAAAAATATGACTTATTAAATGGCGTTGACACCAGCTTCTCTGTACATACCCTCAATTCCAATGTTAACAATTCCTTTAAAAAGGCAGAAGACGCAGAAATTGAGCATTTACCAAACCAGTCTGTACAAACCTTATCACCAGCGAGGGAAAAATAGCTTGCGGTAAATAAGTCAACTTTCTCTTAAAATAAAAAGTAAAGCCCCCAAATCATTCCCTTAGTTGCATCTTTCCTTTTTGGGGGGAGGGTAATAATGAGAATTGGAATGCTGTCTTTAAATACAGATGTGTGTGATAATGACATTCGGTGTTATAGAATGAAGTTACAGGGAGGAACATACCTGAATCCAGCCTGACCCAGCCTCCTATTCTTATGCTTACAGTGGTGGACACAGGGATCTGTTTTGCCAATAGAGAGCTGTCCTAAATGCCACTACAAGGCACCCTGAAGCATGCTGCATAATCATGGAAACCCTCCCAATGCTTAGCATTTCTGCATCTTATTTGAACCATGCCTGATTCTTTGGATCCTGCCGATGCCCATTTGTATGCACATCCTGTCCATATTTGCACATCCTGCCCATATTTACATATCACATCCATATTTGCACATCTCAGATTTTAACTAGAAGGTAAGCAATGCTTACTTACAAAGGTGAAGGGAGTGGGTGGAGAGATGACTTAGCAGTTGAGAGTACTGGCTGTTCTTGTGGAGGAGTTGGGCTTCATTCCCAGCACCCACATGTTGGCTCACAGCCATCTGTAACTCCAGATCTGGGAAAGTTGACACCTTCTTCTGGCCTCAAATACCACACAAGTGTCTGGTGCCTGCAGTCATGCACATGGTGCTTGTCTATACATACATGCAAAACACTTACACATACAAAATAAAGTAAATAAATGAATAAATATAAAAGAAATGTCAAAGAGAACAAGCCAGTCATTTCCACATGTGGAAGAGACACAAGGTCCTTGTGCTCACAGATAAGCACTCACAGGGATGTTAAACACACAGTGTTGTCTTTTCAAAGAAAGATGTACAACCTGTTTTCTGCCCAGAAGGCTGGGAATGGATGTGGTTAATAGCCTGATGATCTCTGTGCTATCTGTATGGCCAGGCCATATCTGGCTACCTGAGACTCTTGTGTTTATCCCAGTCATTCTCCCCAGGCCTTTATCCTGAGCATCATTTCTCCATAAACCTATAGAAACCATTTTTTTTTGTGTGTGTGTGGAAGAGGTCACATGTACTTTCCAGAGAACTTTGATGTAATCATGTCTTAAGCTTTGTTGTACAAGTGGGATTGAGTGAATCATCAGCAGAAAACTAATTTCCAAATTGTGCTGTGATTAAATAAATGCCTAAACGAACTACCTGGGGTCAGACGCTTGAAGTTTGAACCAACGTGAGCTACCAAGTTGTGTCGAGCCAGACTTTCTTCTTGCCTTACAAGGATCAACACTCTGCTGGTTGTGGTGTTTGCAGAGACTCACCCCTCACACACATGAAAAACTTGCTGTCTCTCCTTGTGAATCAATTCTGGAAGCTGACTAATCCAATCACAATCCTCTTGCAGGAAAGTCACTGGCTAAAACCCTCTTTCCCATTGGATAGGATTAGGAATAAGTACTGAGCATCCCACGTTTCTCATTCCCTTTGCTGTAGCGATATTCACTATTGTTTGTTTATGCTAACTATGGCCNTTTAATTATCTTTTACTTAATAATAAAATGAAAAATAATATATGAATACATATATCTATATACATATATTTATTGCAAATACTTAAAATTCTTATTAAAATGATTTTTCCTTATTTTTGAAAAAAATATGACTTATTAAATGGCGTTGACACCAGCTTCTCTGTACATACCCTCAATTCCAATGTTAACAATTCCTTTAAAAAGGCAGAAGACGCAGAAATTGAGCATTTACCAAACCAGTCTGTACAAACCTTATCACCAGCGAGGGAAAAATAGCTTGCGGTAAATAAGTCAACTTTCTCTTAAAATAAAAAGTAAAGCCCCCAAATCATTCCCTTAGTTGCATCTTTCCTTTTTGGGGGGAGGGTAATAATGAGAATTGGAATGCTGTCTTTAAATACAGATGTGTGTGATAATGACATTCGGTGTTATAGAATGAAGTTACAGGGAGGAACATACCTGAATCCAGCCTGACCCAGCCTCCTATTCTTATGCTTACAGTGGTGGACACAGGGATCTGTTTTGCCAATAGAGAGCTGTCCTAAATGCCACTACAAGGCACCCTGAAGCATGCTGCATAATCATGGAAACCCTCCCAATGCTTAGCATTTCTGCATCTTATTTGAACCATGCCTGATTCTTTGGATCCTGCCGATGCCCATTTGTATGCACATCCTGTCCATATTTGCACATCCTGCCCATATTTACATATCACATCCATATTTGCACATCTCAGATTTTAACTAGAAGGTAAGCAATGCTTACTTACAAAGGTGAAGGGAGTGGGTGGAGAGATGACTTAGCAGTTGAGAGTACTGGCTGTTCTTGTGGAGGAGTTGGGCTTCATTCCCAGCACCCACATGTTGGCTCACAGCCATCTGTAACTCCAGATCTGGGAAAGTTGACACCTTCTTCTGGCCTCAAATACCACACAAGTGTCTGGTGCCTGCAGTCATGCACATGGTGCTTGTCTATACATACATGCAAAACACTTACACATACAAAATAAAGTAAATAAATGAATAAATATAAAAGAAATGTCAAAGAGAACAAGCCAGTCATTTCCACATGTGGAAGAGACACAAGGTCCTTGTGCTCACAGATAAGCACTCACAGGGATGTTAAACACACAGTGTTGTCTTTTCAAAGAAAGATGTACAACCTGTTTTCTGCCCAGAAGGCTGGGAATGGATGTGGTTAATAGCCTGATGATCTCTGTGCTATCTGTATGGCCAGGCCATATCTGGCTACCTGAGACTCTTGTGTTTATCCCAGTCATTCTCCCCAGGCCTTTATCCTGAGCATCATTTCTCCATAAACCTATAGAAACCATTTTTTTTTGTGTGTGTGTGGAAGAGGTCACATGTACTTTCCAGAGAACTTTGATGTAATCATGTCTTAAGCTTTGTTGTACAAGTGGGATTGAGTGAATCATCAGCAGAAAACTAATTTCCAAATTGTGCTGTGATTAAATAAATGCCTAAACGAACTACCTGGGGTCAGACGCTTGAAGTTTGAACCAACGTGAGCTACCAAGTTGTGTCGAGCCAGACTTTCTTCTTGCCTTACAAGGATCAACACTCTGCTGGTTGTGGTGTTTGCAGAGACTCACCCCTCACACACATGAAAAACTTGCTGTCTCTCCTTGTGAATCAATTCTGGAAGCTGACTAATCCAATCACAATCCTCTTGCAGGAAAGTCACTGGCTAAAACCCTCTTTCCCATTGGATAGGATTAGGAATAAGTACTGAGCATCCCACGTTTCTCATTCCCTTTGCTGTAGCGATATTCACTATTGTTTGTTTATGCTAACTATGGCCCGAGTAACACTTTAAGTAAGTGCTTTATGAGTATGAGCTCCTTTGTGCACCCAACAATCCTGGATTTCAAGTACCACTCTCTCCTGTTTTGATAGATGGAGAAACCAAGATGTGAAGGGGTTGGAAAAAATGTCCACACTACAGCACAGACTGGATTTGGTTTCCAACAATCCAGCATAATGTGCTGCTAAGCAGCAGACTAAGTATCTTTCAATCAATCTATTTATGTAACTTCTTTTCTAAGACAACGGTCTGGAGAGATGTCTCAGTGCTGAAAATCACATACTGCTCTTGCAGAGGGGCCCTCTGGAGGTGGGTTCCCAGCATCTACATCATGCAGTTTACAGCCTCCCAGAATTCAAGTTCCAGGAGATCCAATACCCTTCTCTAGCTCCCACTGGCACCTGAATGAGAGAATGCACACATACGAACACACACACACACACACACACACACACACACACACACAAGTTGTCATCAGAGATTCTGTAACAACAACCCAAATGGACCTTTACCCATGACAGGCAGAAACTTCAAACCAAGATGAAAACTAAGCAACACCTCATCTATTGATGATGAAATGGCTGTAGCTCCATCACTGAATTTACACCAACGAAGCACTAAGAAAAATTATTCACAGTCAGAAAAGTGAACCTGTAATGGTTTTCTCTCTTTAAGAGACAAGCCACGCCCACTCCCTCCCCCATCAGCTGAGACAGGCTGATCTTCAGCTTCCCGCCTGAGCTTGCTCTTTTTTTGGCCTTCCTCTCGGAGAGGTAGCTTTGATTCTTTCTGCCTCTCTCCCCACTTCTCCAATTCCCCCTTCTCTGTCTGTCTCCTCTTCTCTCTCTCTCTGTCTCTCTCTCTCTCTCTCTCTCTCTTCCCCATTTTCCCTTCCCCCTCCATAACCTCCTGAATAAATATTCAACTTCACTCTGCAAATAAAAGAACCTGCCCAAGTTTCACTGCCCAAGCTTCCAGTGCAAGAAGAGGCAGCAGACCTCTGACTTCCAAGCAGGAACAAGGACTTTATTTGTTGCTGCCTCCTGAAGGCTGAAAACCATTTCCACCAACTCCAACTCCGGGAGGCCCACAGAGGGGGATTGTGAAGGTCTTTCCACTGTGGTCTGTCCATGCTCTCAGAGGAGGGAGGTGAATACTGACTTATTTGTATCCTGTAACCATCTTGGCAGTGCTACCAGGCGAGGCTCACCACAAATCTGAGACACTGGTACATCTGGGAAAAACATTGACTGAATGTTTGCCTTCCTTTAAAAATGAGCTTTCAGTGGAGTTGGTGTTTGGAGGATGGGAAGAGAGGGTACAGGGTAGGGTAGGAAAGTAGTGGGCATCAAAAGAAAAACGGTAGTAGAAACTTGAATGTTATTTTAATAATGATGAGAGTCATTACATTCTCAGCAGTAAGACCACATATCAAATAATCTGGGTATCATCATTATATTGGTAATCTTCAGGGAATCTTTTTAATCTTCCCACATTTAATGGTAAATATAATCCCCATACTGTAGGAATGTGAAGAACTAGGGATTGTTCTAATAATAAACTTGTCCAACTCCCAGAGTCAGCACAGAGAGAGGGGAGGCAAGATTTGACTCCAGTCTGTGAGAGGTCATTTGTGCCTTTGAACTACCCCATGCTGGAGTGGAGAACGCGGAAAGGAGTGGAGTGTCTGGATATTTGTGGACCAAGGACTCAGAATCCCTAGCACTTCATCTGCGGGTCTTAAAAAGTAGGCAGCATGGGAAGGTGCTACAAGAAAATTTGGTCCTAAAGAGGGAGGAACTGGTTCAGGATGAGATCACAGTTAGAAAGCAGCCCAAGGAAGTGACTGCCACACACTCAAAGCCAAACCATGGACAGATATTACCTCATCAGCCAGAGTCATGGAAGAAACAGCATAAACAGCAGGTTCTGGTGAATTAAATTGGGTTCTGTAATCTTCCATGTGTGTGTGGGGAGGGATGCTTCATATGTGTGCATATGTATTGAGACCACAGGGAAGCCTCAGATACCATCTACTTATTTTTTAAGCAGTCTCTCACTGACCTAGAGCTCACCAAATGGTCTCCTGATGTAATGATATGCGGTGCGAGGTGGGACCGTGAACACCGTGGCGGGGGTCAAACATGCCTGAATATCAACACTTGGGCCAACCAGCCAGGGATCTACCCATTGCTCTCTGGCCAGAGCTAGGATTACAAATGTGTGCCACCACACCTACCTTTTTTTTTAAACATTAAAATCTGGGAATAAAACACAGGTCCTTGTGCTTGCAAGTACTTATATAATGAGCCATCTCCCCAGCCCTGTTGCCAAGACAGAAGATAATCATAGTAAGCTGATAACAGAGATAGGAGGAGGAGGAACAGGAGGAGAAATGCTTTTGGGGTAAAGCAGAAGCCTGTAGCGGTAGATCTGTCTTAGCCTTGCTGGGCAGCGAATTCTCTACCTTAGGAAGGAAGGTTCCCAAAGAAGATTATCACCAAAACAGCACCAGGCACTCGTGCAATTGATCTGATGACTGCTTATCTCTCAAATGTGACATTAAATTTTGCTCATCTTCCTGCCTTGACTTTATCAGAAACTTCCTCATTGAACTCTTGAGTAAACCCCCACAGCTTTCACCACCAGGTGAATGTTGCTTCTTAGCTGAGCTCTGATTGTCAAAGAGCTAAGTTTGACCATTTATAGGTTGAAGAAAGAAAACTCACTATATAATAATGACTTCCTTTCTGGAATTACATGAAAAAAAAATCTGGTCATGATACCCAAGAAAACTAAAAAAAAAAAAAAATTCTAGCACAGCACCTAAGATGAATGGAGGCTAAGTCACCATCACTCCACTTCAAAGCATCTTGGTGGACATGTCTCCCACATCACATGTTTATGAGAGGCCCACTAAGCTAACTAGCCATCTGAGCAGGCATCAGAACTGAGTCATCCAACATGGCAGCCACAGGTGCTGCTGAGCACTTGTATCCAATGGCACCAGTTTAAAATATAAGAAGAGACTAAGGACTCTGAGGGTGTAGCTTGTTTACATGGTAGAATGCTTGCCTGGTATGCAGGAAGCCTTGAATGTGATAACCTAGAACCACATAAAATGGATGTGGTAGTACATGCCTGTAATCCTAGCACCGGGAAAGTGGGGGCCAAAGAATCACAAATTCAAAGTCATCCTTGATTACATAGTAAGTTTGAGGCCAGCCTGGACTACTAGTGACCCGAGGGAAGAGATAGAGAAAGAAAGAGGGAAGAAATCAAAGTGGAAGAGAGAGAGGTAGGGGAAAAGAGGAGAGGAAAAGAGAAGAGGGAGAGAAACAAAGCAATTTCTGTGTCCAGGACTGTAGTGATATTTTGTTTGCAATCTAACAAATTAAGCTTCCCTGAAGATCAGAGTGCAGAGCTAAACCATTAGTTAGCCAAAAGGGACAGGTGGTGGTGGCACACACCTTTAATCCCAGCACTCCTGAGACAGAGGCAGACAGATCTCTATGAGTTCAAGGCCACCTGGGATACAAGATATGGATACCGTCTAAAAGAGAAACAGAGCCGGGTGGTGATAGCTCTTACCTTTAATCCCAGTATTTGTGAGTCACACGCCTTTAATCCCAGCGCGAAGGAGGTGGAGACAGGAAGGAATATAGCTGGGTAGAAAGAGGAATATAAGGCGGGAGGAGACAGGAGAGAGAGGCAGTCTGAGCATTGCAGCCTGAGGGTTTGTAGAGACAGCAGCAGTCTGAGGATTCAGTAGAGGTAAAAGGTCTCTAGTGGATGACTGCACTGCTTCTCTGATCTCTCAGCCTTCACCCCCTAATATCTGACTCTAGGTTTTTCTTATTAAGAAGAATTAGAACAGGTGCTACACAGGATCAAATATGTAGTTGGAGATCAATACATGAAAGACAATTGCGTGCACAGAAGAAGTAAGTTTCGTACGATGCGTATGGGACTAAGTCTTTGAAGCTGGGTTCAGAGTGAGGGTGGGTCTGAGTGCCTCACATAGGTGTGATGCCTTGGTTTTCCTTACAGAAGTAGAAAGGGAAGCCAGAGTATCCCACAGTGGTCATCTGCTATGACAAAACTCTGTACACCTTTACGTGTGTTCTAGTTTGCTTGGTCCTTCTGCAAGATGAGTAAAGAAACTGTGTTTTTTTTTAATGGTCATTGACCACTGTCACACGACTAGTGAGCTGTGACGTCTGAAATTTGCTCTCATGCTATCAGAGCTAATTTTTATTTCCGTAGGCACTACTGCCCACGTAGCCCAATCTCACAACCTCTTCTTTTCAACCCGTCGCTGACTCTTTTCAAAGTGTTGACATTCTCAGCAGTCACCAATTTGAGTCACAAACAACAGAAACAAGGTAATTGGCCCATCTACCTAACGATCTTTTCTGCTTGCATTTCAGCTTGGCCATGCCATCTCCAAGTTCAATCCCATGACCTTCCCTAAGTGATGCCCTTGAACCTCTAAACTCAGCCTTCAAACGTGTTCGGCCTTGAGTATTAATAAACGAAATCACAATGTGGCCGGATGGATTTGCTGGCTAGAATTTGAGACTCTGGAAAATAGCTTAGAGAAGGCTTTAAAATAGCAACTGGGGAACAAACACCCCAGTGACACAGGGTGGCCCAGGATGTGTGGCAAACAGACATTTATTACGGAAAATAAAGTACCGGTGACAGCTTTAAAATCTCATCAGAACACTTTTTGTCCAAAGGCAATATTTTTATAATTCCTATTCCTTGCCTAAAAATGTGTGCTCCTTCTTAAATATCCCTTTCAGAAGCCCAGGTCCAACCCAGAAGACAAGCTGGTTTCATCATTCTAATTAACAAAGAAAGAATTGTTCAGCCTCCAAGAAGAGGGAGGCTACCTTCCCTGGATGAAGTGGGAAGGAGATGGCAGGCTCATTCTCTTTCATGTCTGTATTGGTCTTGGTATCTCTCTCTCTCTCTTTCTCTCTCTCTCTCTCTAAGATTCTGAGGGTGTTTCCAGGGTTTAGGGGGAAGGACTCACTAAAGGGACAGGTTACGTCTGATGTCAGTCGTCATGTGTGGCAGGATAAAAATCTTTAGCTTGAGAGCATATACAGACTCAATATGTTCTTAGAGCTCTACCCCTGTCTCTTCTATTAGCCAATCATCTGGCAAGTTAGTCTACTTATTTTAATGAAGGGTTGGGATGAACTTGGAATCTCTGCAAGAAGGGAAAAAGGAGCTAAAGTTGGGTGCTGGAGCTAAGGACATTTGTTGCTCTTGTGGAGGACCCAGGTTTAATCCCAGCACCCATGAAACAGCTCACAAACATCTGTATCTATCTGTACCCCCAGTTCCAGGGACTCCTGTTCTCCCCAAGTACCAGGCATGTAGATAGTACACATGCATGCATGTGCTGAGTAGTTTTGTGTAAATTTGACACAAGCTAAAGTCATCTGAGAGGAGAGAGCCTCAATTGAGAAAACGCCTCCTATAAGATCAGGCCGCAGGCAAGCCTATAAGGTATTTTCTTAATTAGCCTGTTATGGGAAGTCCCACCCCTGGGATGATGGTCTTGAGTTCTACAAGAAAGCAGGCTGAGGTTCTACAAGAAAGCCACAAGGGGCAAGGCAGTAAATAGTGCTCCTCCATGGCCTCTGCACCAGCTCCTGCCTTCAGGTTTCTGCCCTGCTTGAGTTCTAGTCCTGACTTCCTTCAAGTGATGAACAGTGATGTGGAAGTGTAAGCTAAATAAATTCTTTATTCTACAAGTTGCTTTGGTCACAGCGATTCATCACAGCAATGATAACCCTGACTAGGACACATGAAAGCAAAGGACCTACACACATAAAGCAGCATAAATAAATGTAAAACAAAAGTTTTTTAGAGCTCAAGCAGGGTTTCCGTCTGTGTCTGAGCACAGGGCTGAGCATCTATCAGATATTCAGAGCCTCCCTGGGCCTCAAAGTGATGACCTCTTAGCAAGCAGGACTCCAAGTGCTAACCCACCTTTGAGTCTCATCACACTTCTGTGGGTAGAGGTGCTGCATTCCTATGGTTGTGGGCCTCATTGCATGGAAATGGGGGAGGACTGGAAGGAAGCAGCTGCCTACCACATGTTCCCAAGCATTTACTTGTGACACGAAATGGGGCCTGCTTGTTGGGGTTTCTGTCATGCCCAGTACCCCACAGCCAGCAAGCCCCAAAGAAATTCACACAGAGATCTCTA
>LOEQ01007681.1:0-18748 GCA_001685075.1 Bramus lutescens | reverse complement strand
CTGGCCAATCAGCATTTATTTAAAACATGATTGACAGAATACAGACAATTCTCCTGCACCATTTACTAAGCAAATGCTATACAGCAAGGATTGTACTCACTACCCAGCCTCCAGCTTACAGATATCCAGCAAGTGAGCTGATGAAGCCTGAGTATCAAAGTGTGGTGTAAAGAGCAGAGTAGGGACCTCTCAGACGGTGCAGAGAAAGCCTGGGTGTGGAGGTGACATTTAATTCAGACTGAAAGGAGGAGGGACCAGCCGCAGTCACACCAGAATACACAACAGTTCAAGTTTGGGAGGGATGAGGTAGAAGGCCACAGGAAAAGGGTCTTGAAAGCCTCTGTGGGGGACATAGTCCATTAGTTATGATTAAAGTGATTGTTAGCTATAATTCAAACTTGGCAAGCAGTCTCTTTGACTGGGGTCACCAGGAAGAGCTAGGGGAGACAGCAGTGATATGTAAGCCTCATAAACAACTGTTGAGATCAGGTTTGATTTTTAAATTTAAAAGAAAGATCTGTTGTCTCAGCGTGGCTATGGGAGTGGAAATGACAGCACTTTATGTTCAGATGGCTATGGAGGGTGGGGTGTTAGAGAGCTAAGGCCACACGTAAACATCACTTCCAGAGTTCTTATTTGGCCTGCTGAATGGATGGTGAAGACATTATTGTGATGGAAAAGACAGGGTCAGAAAATGGAACATTATTTTTTTTTTAATTCACAGGACATTCATAGGGAAAGAAAACAGAATTTAATTTTTAACCATCATAGATTTGAAACGACTCTAAGATATTAAACCAGAGATGTCCTGCAAGAAGCCAGACGTAAGAGTTGGAGGTGGGCAGATTCAATGGGTGAGTCCCTGACAAAGAGTCTGACTCCCTGAGAGGGAGCAAGATTATAGAGCAAGTGTGTCTAGGAGATTGGAGCATCCGACAGGGATGGTTTAATGAACCAAGAGGCTCAGATTATTGACACCATTGGTTAGGATACTATAACCATGGACACAGCCCTGTCCATTTGTTCACATCCACAGAATGGATAGTACAAATGGCAAATCCTCCCAGACACTATTCACTGTCGACTTTAATTCGTAAGTGATATATCAATACTCATTCTTTGATTGTGACAAATTCATCGCACTGATTCAAAATGTTGGTGGGCACAGGAAGGGTAGTAAGATATGAAGGAAGTCTTTGTACTTTCTCCTCAACATTTCTCTAAATTTAATACTACCCTCTAAAAAAAAATTCTTCTGGGGCTGGACAGTTGACTTACTGCTCTTGCAGAGGACCCAGGTTAGATTCTTAGCACCCACCTGGAAGCTCACAACCATCTGTAACTCTTGTTCTCTCAGATCTCACGCCTTCTTCTGGCCCCTGTGGGCACCAGGCATGCACAATGCACACAGGTACATGGAAGCAAACCACTCATGCACATAAAATAATAATTTTAAAGCTAAAATAAAATCCAAAATTCCAAAATAAATAAATCCTCCTAACTTGAAAAGAAGGAAGCATGACATTTTGGTTGAGACTTAAAGAGAATATAAGAGGTATCAGGAGGGTTTTCCTGGAAAAGAACAAAGAGCCTTAAAACATTATACATTTATTTAGAAAAAAAAGATACCCTATCTTACAAGAGTCATGTGAGGGCAGTGTGCTCAAAGATCCAAGACTAGCACTTGGCTTTTCATTATTGTTTGGCAACTTGAATGTTTCATCCTCTGAGGAAGGGATTTGCAAAGCTGTCAAAAAAGTATTTTTGATCAATTGCAGAATCAATATTTGTTTGACACACTGATCTTTTCCCCTTATTCAATCAAAGCTCATTTTCACAGCCCAAGCCTTCTGGAGTCAGCGAAAAGAAGAATGTGTGTCATCTCTGGCCCTTGGAACCTTAGTGATGCTGGCATGACCACTTAGGCCTTTTAAGACTCATTTTTAACCACATACAACAGAGGGAATTCCTGCCTCATAGGCTGGCTATAAAGAACAAAATAGCCTGATAGTGAGGCCATCCTGGGTTACACAGTGAGTGTCAGGCCAGCCTGAGCTACGTAGTAAAACCTTGTCTCAAAATAAGCAACGTTCAGAGCTTGGAGAGATGACTCAGGAATTAAGAGTACTTGATGGTCTTGCAGCGGACCTGGATTTGGTTCCCAGCACCACATGGTGGATCACAGACATCTGAAACTCCAGTTCCAGGGAATCCAATGCCCGCTTCTGGGTGCACAGACATACATAGAAGCAAAATACACATAAACATAAAATAAAAATAAAACTTTAAGAAATAATATATGGAAGTGGGAATCAGTGGTAGAACATCTGCCTAGCGTATATGAAGCTTTGGGTTCAATCTCCAGCAGAAAACAGAAAGCTGGCATTCTGTTCCATAATTCATATGACTTATGCTAGAGGTAAGGATCTTCAGTATTCCATTCTGTAAGTAGTACATATTGATTTTGTTATTTATTCTTCTCTCGCATATTACAACCCGACCACAGTTTCCCCTCCCTTCTTACCCCGCAGCCTCCCCTCACTTCCTCTCTCTCCTAGATCCACTCCTCCTCCATTTCCCTTCAGAAAAGATCAGGCCTCCCAGGGACATCAACCAAACACAGCATAACAAGCTGCAATAAAACTGGGCACAAATCCTCATATCAAGACTGGAGGAGGCAACTCAGTAGGAGGAAAAGGGTCCCAAAAGTGGGCAAAAGAGTCAGAAACAGCAGGCCCCCTCCATCTGCACCCACTGTTAGGAGTCCCACAAGAACACCAAGCTACACAACCATAACATATATGCAGAAGCACATCGATTGTTGTTGAAACTCTTCCATTCTAGATACTGTCCTAAGGGTTTGATGGCTGTTGTCTCACTTAATCCTTGCTCAAGCCCTGTAAAGCAGGGCTTCCTAGCCCCATGGGTAAGGCACACAGAGGTGTCACACACTGATAAATGGTCACAGTAGGATGAGAAGCTTGGCCTGCAGTCCACAAGTGTCCTCAACTGTCTATACATGGAGTCCCTGTTAGCACTCAAAGTCGGTGTTGTGGGTGACAATCCTATATTTTACTGCACAATACAATGCTGAACTGCCAGGCTTTTCCATCCATATGATCCTATAGGAGTAAGAATATACTCTAACAAAGTGACTGTGGTTGATAGGAAATGGTGAGGAATTTGGTAATCTCCTCAATCCTCACTAGCATGCAGAAGGGAGAGCCACTTCTTCAGACATTCCAGACCAGTCACTCTCCACCGGGCTATCCATGTAACCAACTGTCCCTGGGTCTGATATGTTCCATCTTGATCACGCCTATAGATAAGGCCTGTTGTAAAGAGGACCCCAAGAGAGACATACATGAATCTACATAGGAAAGAGAAAAGAACAAAATCTCCTGAGTAAATTGGGAGCATGGGGGTCACAGGAAAGGGTAGAAAGGGAGGAGGAAGAAAGGAGGGAAGCGGAGAAAAATGTATAGTTCAATAAAAACAATTTTAAAAAGACCTGTTGTTTTTGGCAAGCCTATCTATTCTCAGTCCTCATTTTATTTTTGTATGTGTGCATGTATGCAGTATATATATATATGGGGGTACACACACATGTCTGGATTCACACATGTCTGAAAAGCTGAGATTGATATTGGGTGTCTTCTTCAATCACCTTCTGCATTGTATATGAAGGTGGGTCTCTAGCTGAACCAGAATCTTGCATTCTAGCTAGTCCAGTCATATACATCCTTATTCTGGGGACTTCCTGTCGCTGCCTCTCCTGTGTTGAAATTACAGGTAGGCGACCAAACTCACTTGCTTTTACCTGGGTCTGGTTATCTAAACTCTCATTCATGTGTGTACTACATACAGATTACCCACACCATCAACCTCACCCTGCCCTTCCCCCTATGATGTAGGAGGGTCATCTGTCTATGTGTTTCTTTCATTGGTTAATAAAGNCGTGCGGGAGCTGGGCTGGACGAAAGCAGGCCCGCTCCCCCTATTACTACACCCCTACATACACACTCAGTCTTAAAACTGATATCTAGCTAAGAACAATCATAGTTTTTCATTATCTTTCTCTTTTTAGTTCTAAAATATTTTATTTTTATTATTTTTGTACATGTTAGGGCTAGTGCACACCAGTACAGGTACCTGTGGAGATGTGGAATGCCCCTGGAGGTGGAATTGCAGTTGGTTGTGAGCCACCAGATGCATGTGCTCAGGGCCAAACTTGGGTCCTCTGCAAAAGCAATAAGCTCTCTTAACTGCCAAGCCATCTCTGCGGCCCCTCGTTACATTCCTCTACTTCTTAGATAATCCACTGGACAGTGTGCACTCATGGACTCGGGGAAGCCTCAAGAAAAAGTGTTTGATGCTGGGGATTTGAGAAATAACTATTATTAATGCTTTATATTAATTCTTATGGGTGCAATTACTATTTTCTTTTTAGCCTAAGGTGCTACTAGGAATACAATTTTGTACATATGTGTGGTAATGGGGATTGAGCCCACCCACCTTGCATGTGTTAAGCAAGTTCTTTACCATTGAGCTATATCCCAGCGTTTGTTTTGCTTGAAATCCTGGATATTTGAAACATGGGCATGTGTGGGGAGGGTGGTGAAAAGACAACTTTTGACGTCAGTACTTGTCTTCCAACTTATTTGAAACAGTGTCTCATGTTCTTTATTGCCGTATACTCCAGGCTAGCCGGCCCTCTCCCTTCCAGGGATTCTCCTGTCTACACCTCCCATCTCACCGTGGGAGTGTTGGGGTTACAGATGCATGATCCGCAGGATTCTGGACATCTGAACTCAGGCCCCTCACATTGGGGTAGCAAACACTTCACCCCAGCTATCTCCTGAGCCCTCAGTCCTCATATATACTTTTTATTTGGGTTCTCATTAAATTATCCAGACTGACTGACTTTGAACTCATTCTATAGCCCAAGCCATGCCTAAAACATGTGATCTTCCTGCCTCAGCCTCCCAAATAGCTGGGACTATAGGCCTGAACCACCAGGTACACTTTAGGAATACAATTCTTCATACATTGGCAAAACCTTAATATAAGGCAACTTTATATTCTGTGACGACTTGCTTCGGGGATTGCTGTAAGTCTGATCTCTAAACTCCAGCATACCAATGCAGATGCAGGAGGACCATGTAGACACATGACTGTTCAGACACACCCGTTGAAATGCACAGTAGTATTGGAAATGGTAACAAATGTCTATAATCCAGCGCTTGGGAAGTAGAGCCAGGAGGGTCAGAATATCAAGGTCACTTTTAGCTATAGAGCAAGTTTGAGGTAGATTTGGACTCTATGAGACTGCCTCAAGACTAAACTAAAATTTGTTTTGCTTTGTTTGTTTGTTTTGAGACAGGGTTTCTTTCTGTAGCTTTTGCTGTCCTGGAACTCACTCTATAAACCAGGTTGGCCTCAAACTCACAGGTCCTGCCTGTGCCTCCCAAGTGCTGGGATTAAAGGTTCATGCCACTACTGCCTAGCTTTAGTTTTGAAAGTAAAGATAAATGGGCGGCAAATAAAAACTGAAGAACTGAGTCTAATCCCTGAGACCTACATGGTAGAAGGAAAGAATTGACTCCTGCATGTTATCCTCTGACTTTCACATGTGTTTGTGATATGCTTCCCTGAACACACACAGACACACACACATGTAAACACAATGCATATCCAGGAACTTCCCTAACAGAGTTCAGGTTTTTCTCCTTGGGGGGAGGGATCCTAGTATCACTTTATTTTCCATTGCTGAGAGCTGATCCCAGAATTTCACATCTGCTAGGCAAACACTGTACCACTGAACCACAACACATTTGGCAATTTGGACAATTTTTTTTTAACTCTGAAAACTGAATTGGATTCATTTTCCAGACATTTAATATACTTCAGAGTTTTAATTATATATTGGGCCTTCACAGAGACCTCAAACTTCCCAGATCTTAATATATACAATATATATCAAATATATTACATATATATATAAAGTTTTTTAAAAGGCAATTTTTCTTTTGCTCAAATATACTCTGAAAAAGCAAATCAATCTGAAAATGCAAACAGAATAAAAATAAACTAATAGGAGCCCAGCATGAGGTGTAAGAACAGGGGGCCTCCTTATGCCATAGCCGGAGGAATATTCCAGGCTTTCGTCAGCAGGCTTCTAGCCAACCTTGAAGCTCCTTTATATAAAGTCAGCCCCAGGCAGCCCAGAGCAAGATGTGGCCTCCCAGCCTCTCTTCTCCCTAGTTTCTCCAACGCTGCTGACCAAGTGGCCAGACTGGCCTGTCCCAGAGCCATGGCCAAGAATGGACTTGTCATTTGTATCCTGGTGGCCAGCTTACTTCTGGATGAGACCAACAGTTACCCATCCAGAATGAAAGCCAGAAAACACAGCAAACGCCGCGTGAAAGGTAACGGGACTTGACTGCTCAGCAAAAACTCTCGGCTTACTCAGGCAGGGGCAGTGCAGGACAAGGTTCATGCCCAAACCACGCTAGGAGACCATCATTATACTGTGGGTGTGTGGCTTTGCAGGGGATCCGGTGACATTTGAAGTTTGCTATTTAAAGAAAACATGTGCTAGATTTTACTAATATTTTATTATTATTGAAAAAACTCCCTTATAATGCAAACAGTCTCTATTATGTGTCCTTTGTCCTATGAGTTTTGCTAATGTGGAACAGTTCTGAGCTAGAGCTCCCATGGACCTGAGGACACAGGGCTTTATCAATGAAGGGAAAGCAATACACTCATTGGCGGTGCCCTGTGATCTCCTGGATATAAATATATTCAAATATATTTTTAAACTCACTAAATCTCATTAAATAAGATGACTGGAGCAACTGGGGCTTCCTTTTGTCACTGGTTATCCTGTGGGTTTATTTCCTCATCCCTATCAGCCTTGGGACAGCTGTCGAAACCGTGGATCTAATTTTTCATATCACAGAGTACTGGATGTCTCTTTAATTTAAGAACCTGTCAACACAAAATCAGACAGAACTTCAAGATATTTTGACATGGAATTCACTCATCAAGCGTTCTAGATTTGAGGTGGGTTTATGCTAGGTTAAGAGACAAAAATTTTGCAGCTGCAAAGAACCAAGATGATGAGACTGTGCCTGCCTGTGCCAGAAACCAAAACAAAAGAGAAGTGCAGCGGGCCCAGCGACGTTTTATCTCAGGCTCTGAGTCATTTTCTTAACAGGGTGTCTCAACATAAATATTATAGCACTGTTTCCTTACTATTTTCACTTTGTCCCATTTTCACTTTGCCCAACGCGAAGCCAAGCTGTAATGGGTGGCTGACTCACTTGGGAAGTGCAGGCAGGAACATAAGGATTTCAAAGTCATCTTTAGATAGGGAGTTTGGGGTTGGGCTACATGAGTCCCTATCTCAGAAAACCCAAAAAACCAGAACAAACAAAAAAGCCTCCGCTCAAGTCTAGATTCCACATGTCACCAGTGGATGATGACTCCCTTTGTGGGTTTTGTTGTTGTTGCTGCTGCTGCTTGTGGGTTTTTTATTTTGTTTTGTTCTTCTTCTCAAAGGCCATTTCCTAGGGGCGTTTACGTAAGTCTATTCTGAGGGACGTTTCCTTAAGCAGAGATGTTTTCCCAAATCATGTATTTGCCTCTCCCTGCGAACTCTTTAAATGAAATTTCAGATATTTCTCTTGAGGGGTGAAGTCTATCCCAGCTGGTGAGGATGGAGGAAGAAGGGAGAGAGCAGACACAGTGGCATGGCATACTGTTGAACCTCTCCCTTCTCTACTGAAGTAGCAACCGTGGGGAGAGGGTAAACACATATATATGTGAGCTTCTTGCTCTGTCTAGCTCCCTGATCCCTTCTATCCTCAGGTCACCCCTGGCAGGCATGTTATTTTAAACAGTTGCAGACACATCTTAACTATTCTCCCCGACTCAAAGTCTTTGCCTTCAGGTCTAATGAAAGTCAGGTCTACAAGAAGAAAAGCGATCGGCCTAGATTTGTTGATTACTTCTTTTCTCACCCATTCACTTATTTTGTTTTTTAAATATTTTGAGTACCTTGAAATAATGCCAACATTTGTAGGGTCAAATGTGAAAGCCAAGGCCAGAGTGGTGACACATAATTCTAACCCCAGCACTTTGGAGGTCGAGGCAGGGGACCATAAGTTCAAGACTAGGCTCAACCATGGTAGAGAAGATTTAAGGGTAGCCTGGGTTTCATTAAGACCTTGTCTCAAAAACACAAAACCACCAACAACAAAAAAAGTAAAATCCACCTTTCCCACTCTAGTCCTTACCCAGAATCATCTACTGCTAATAACAGTAGATAAATATCTCCCAGATTGGCATTGCAGGTATTTGGCAAGTAAATAAATTGACTTCACGTGTTCAGTCTTGGATAGCTATAAATGGAAGCATGTTTCCCTCATTTTAACAGCTGGATATATTACTGTATTGTTTGGGGAGGCTCTGGCTTCCCAAGTTCTTTCTTGGCAATGTGTATGTAGTTTCTAGTGTTCTGCATGAGACTTTAGTGCACATACGTGTGTCCTTGTACTGAGAGACTGTGGCATACCTTCTAGAAGCAGCATTCTCTGTGAATCAGACTCTCTAATTGTCTCTTCAAATGACAGCACCAGTCTATGCTATTCTCACTCAGTCGGACAACCCAACACCTTGCTGGAAATGTTTGCTGTGCTTTTCTATCCTGGATCTGATGCCACACAACCATGACCACAAAAGAACAGGAGACCTTTTAAGAGACTCACAGCAGCAACGGCAGTTAAGCAGCAAATACAAGTGTTCCCAGAGTACTTTCTTCGCGGGTCTCAACAAATTACCTGTTATACTAATGAATAAAATATACCTTTTAGAGTGAGCTAGCTCCTCAGGGCATTCCTTCTGTTCATCCACCTGAGCAACAGAGAAGGGCAGCCACCAAGGCACCCAGGTGATGGCTGCCATAACGATCTCCCAGGAGCCTAATAGGAATGCATGTGTCTTTGTGCTAATGATGGTGGTTACAGCTACTTATTTAAATAGAAAAGAGCTGGAAGCTGAGCGGGAAGAAAGGGGGATGAATTGTGTCTAGCTGACAGCTTGTAAGTTGGAAGCAACACCTCAGAGGCCTTTGCAAACCTGGCTGTAGTCAATGCTGGGTTTGCATTCTAAATGCCCCCTTTATTTATTCCAGCTTGAGCGGTCTCACAGGAAAACATCTTTGGGTAATTATATTCCTCAGTTGAGCTGTTCAGGGCTTAAGAACTGATGTACAATGTCAAGTGAAACAGAGGTGGGGAAGGGATGCTGAGTACCCCAGAAGGCAACTTCCTGGCCCAAATGTGGAAACATCTGGCTCGTGAAGCACAAGTTTAAGGGACAGAGAACTAAGATGCTGGACCTTATGCTCTCCCAAAAAATCAGACACAAAACCAATTGTCTTTCGTGTATGCTTGTGCATACATGTGTCAGTATATGTTCACAAGTGTGTACATGCATGTGGAGGCCAGAGGCCAGTCTCAAATATCATTTCTCAGATGTCACCCATCTTAGTTTTTTGTTTTTGTTTTTTGAGAAGGGCTTTTTCTTAGCCTGGAGTTCTGACAAGTAGGCTAGGCTGACTGGCCAGGGGGCCCCAGGCATCTGCCTGTAACTGCTTCTCAAACTGGGATTATAAGCATGCCACCATGCCTGGCTTCATTGGTTAACCTTGGGTTCTGGAAGGTCAAATTTGACAAGCACTTTCCTGGCTGAGCCACCTTCCCATCCCACAAAACTGAGTTTCTATATCGCAGCCCCCACAAAGAGACAGCTGGAGATGGTTCGTAACATCTTTATATGACATCTCTGCCTAAGTCCATGTGCTGGGGACCAAGGAGGCAGAGACAGCTGCTTTTCAGAAACAGATCAGAAGGATGGGAGAGAGCAGGCTGAAAGTCAGAGACACCCACGCTTGAGTTCTGCATCTTAAGGACTGGGAGACATTCAGAGGGTGGATTCAGCTTTCTGTTTCTCTGCTCCCTCTTCTGTAAGCTTCCAGATGAGAGTGTCTATCTCAGAGACAGCGAAAGAACTGATCTCACAGCCTAATGTGTATGATCTTTTAATATATTCATGATTAATATTTGGCATGGCTTGTCACAGTTCCTAATGGTCACCAAGACAGTCCCCATTCTTCTGGAATTTGGATTTAGCCACAGCTACTCACTTATGCACAACTGAAGTTGTCCATAAACAATCATGAAGTTGTACAAAGACAATCATGAAGATTCTTTGGCCCCATCTAAAAACATTCAAGAATAAATAACTGGGGCTATCGGTAGAGCCCTTGCCTAGCATACATAAGATATAAGACCCTGGGTTTAATATCTAATACCACCAAAGGGGTATGTTGGGGGGGGTGAAGGATGAAGGGAGAAGAAAGAAGGAAATGAGGTGGATGGAGAACAAGGAATAGGGAGAAATAGTAGGTGGCAATTCTCCCATAGGTAAAATTTCCCTGGTCCTTTATCACCCAGTCCTATCAGGAGCCACTGCACCTCCATCATACCTTATCAGCCGCATAAGTTCCCAGGGTCAAGGAGGTAAGTCCCGGTAAATCTGAGTCCTGGCCATACCCACCATGGCCTTTAGCTCACTGCACTTACCCTCATTCTCCATTAACATTCAAATAGCATAAACCTTTTTACATCCCACAAAGTATGTGCCCCCAAAACAAGCACCATTCATGTTCAGCATCATGTCAAGCATAGGGAGAATCATAGATAATAAAACCAAGAAAATTAAGTAAGTAAAACCCAGATGGTGCTCTGAAGGAAAACAAACAAGGTTTGGGGAAGGTTAGTAGTGGGGAGGCTAACTTCCAGGGTTATCTGGAAAGTCTGCTCAAAATGCAGAGATAAGCTTGGGAAGGGGAGATGAAAGCAGATACCATCTGCAAAGTTCCTCCAAACCTTGTCACCCAGGTTCTCTTCATGTATTGCTTCCGGGGCACATTTGACTTGGCTTCATCAGAACCTCCATTGCCTTAAATTTTGCATTCCAAAACTGTCATTTTGTTTGTTCGTTTGTTTGCTTGCTTGCTTTTTACATCCTGACTATGGTTTCCCCTCCTCCTCTCCTCCCAGTCCCTTCCCCACCCCCATCCACTCTTTCTCCTCCATTCTTCTTCAGAAAAGATGGTCCCTCCCATGGATAGTAGCCAGCCAGGGTCTATCAAGTTGCAGTGAGACCAGGCTTCTCCTCTCCTATTAAGGCTGGATGAGGCAACCCAGTAGGAGAAAAGGGTCCCAGAAGCAGGCAGCAGATTCAGAAACAGCCCCTGCTCCTACTGTTAGGAGTCCCACAAGAGGACCAAGATACACAACTGTAACATACATTCAGAGTGCCCAGATCAGTCCTCTGTGAGTCCCTATGAGCCCAGGTTAGTTGATTCTGTGGGTTTTCTTGTGGTATCCCTAGCCCCTTTGGCTCTTACAATTCTTCCTTCACCTCTTCCACAGGATTCCCGGAGCTCTGCCTAATGTTTGACTGTGGGTCTCTGCATCTGTTTTCATCAGTTGTTGGTTGAAGTCTCTCTGATGACAATTGGGCTAGGCACTATCTCTGAGTATAGCAAAATATCATTAGGAATCATTTCATTGACTTTTCCCCCAGTCATGTTTGGTTCTATCCTTGGTCTCTTGGTTGTCCAGCCTCTGGGTCCTGACCACCCAGCCAGCATCTGGGGTGGGCTCCTTCTCATGGTATGGGTCTTGAGCTGGATCACTCATTGATTGTCCACTTTCACAATTTCTGCACTGCTTTTACCCAGCACATCTTGTAGGCAGGAGAAATTGTAGGTTGAAGGTTATGTGGTTGGGTTGGGGTCCCAATCCCTCCACTGGAAGTCTTGCCCAGTTACGGGAGATGGCCAGTTCCTCTGCATCCCCCAATGGTAGGAGTCTTAGCTAAGATCACCCTCACAGATTCCTTTTTAAAAAATGTATTTCCATTTTATCTAATCAAATGTTTTCCATCCTACTCCCTACCCCACTCAACAATGGTCCCCAGAAAAGGATGGTGACTTGAAGACTCAAGTTGAAAAGCTGTGGCGGGAAGTCAATGCCCTGAAGGAGATGCAAGCTCTGCAGACAGGTGAGACATTCAGTCACCAGAGTCTGGTCTGGAAGGGGAGCAGGTGAGAATCAGTCACTGCTAGGACTAAACTTATCCAGATCGCACGTTGAGTTCTGGAGTTTGTTTGTTTGTTAAAAAATGAAACAAAAGACAAAGCAAGATAAAAAACAAAAAGCAGACGGCCAGACATGCTAGCACATGCCTTTAACCACAGTACTCGGGAGGCAGAGACAAGCAGATCTCTGAGTTCCAGGACATCCAGGTCTAGAGTTAGGGTGAGAATATAGGAGGCTCCATAGGGATCACTGGCCAGCCAGTCTAGCTGAATCATAGAGCTCTAGGTACAGTGAAATGCCCACTAGAAAAACAAGGTGAAGCGCAATTGAGGAAGACACATGACTTGGGCCTCTGGCTTCCACACAGAAACACACACNAAGTTCCCAGGGTCAAGGAGGTAAGTCCCGGTAAATCTGAGTCCTGGCCATACCCACCATGGCCTTTAGCTCACTGCACTTACCCTCATTCTCCATTAACATTCAAATAGCATAAACCTTTTTACATCCCACAAAGTATGTGCCCCCAAAACAAGCACCATTCATGTTCAGCATCATGTCAAGCATAGGGAGAATCATAGATAATAAAACCAAGAAAATTAAGTAAGTAAAACCCAGATGGTGCTCTGAAGGAAAACAAACAAGGTTTGGGGAAGGTTAGTAGTGGGGAGGCTAACTTCCAGGGTTATCTGGAAAGTCTGCTCAAAATGCAGAGATAAGCTTGGGAAGGGGAGATGAAAGCAGATACCATCTGCAAAGTTCCTCCAAACCTTGTCACCCAGGTTCTCTTCATGTATTGCTTCCGGGGCACATTTGACTTGGCTTCATCAGAACCTCCATTGCCTTAAATTTTGCATTCCAAAACTGTCATTTTGTTTGTTCGTTTGTTTGCTTGCTTGCTTTTTACATCCTGACTATGGTTTCCCCTCCTCCTCTCCTCCCAGTCCCTTCCCCACCCCCATCCACTCTTTCTCCTCCATTCTTCTTCAGAAAAGATGGTCCCTCCCATGGATAGTAGCCAGCCAGGGTCTATCAAGTTGCAGTGAGACCAGGCTTCTCCTCTCCTATTAAGGCTGGATGAGGCAACCCAGTAGGAGAAAAGGGTCCCAGAAGCAGGCAGCAGATTCAGAAACAGCCCCTGCTCCTACTGTTAGGAGTCCCACAAGAGGACCAAGATACACAACTGTAACATACATTCAGAGTGCCCAGATCAGTCCTCTGTGAGTCCCTATGAGCCCAGGTTAGTTGATTCTGTGGGTTTTCTTGTGGTATCCCTAGCCCCTTTGGCTCTTACAATTCTTCCTTCACCTCTTCCACAGGATTCCCGGAGCTCTGCCTAATGTTTGACTGTGGGTCTCTGCATCTGTTTTCATCAGTTGTTGGTTGAAGTCTCTCTGATGACAATTGGGCTAGGCACTATCTCTGAGTATAGCAAAATATCATTAGGAATCATTTCATTGACTTTTCCCCCAGTCATGTTTGGTTCTATCCTTGGTCTCTTGGTTGTCCAGCCTCTGGGTCCTGACCACCCAGCCAGCATCTGGGGTGGGCTCCTTCTCATGGTATGGGTCTTGAGCTGGATCACTCATTGATTGTCCACTTTCACAATTTCTGCACTGCTTTTACCCAGCACATCTTGTAGGCAGGAGAAATTGTAGGTTGAAGGTTATGTGGTTGGGTTGGGGTCCCAATCCCTCCACTGGAAGTCTTGCCCAGTTACGGGAGATGGCCAGTTCCTCTGCATCCCCCAATGGTAGGAGTCTTAGCTAAGATCACCCTCACAGATTCCTTTTTAAAAAATGTATTTCCATTTTATCTAATCAAATGTTTTCCATCCTACTCCCTACCCCACTCAACAATGGTCCCCAGAAAAGGATGGTGACTTGAAGACTCAAGTTGAAAAGCTGTGGCGGGAAGTCAATGCCCTGAAGGAGATGCAAGCTCTGCAGACAGGTGAGACATTCAGTCACCAGAGTCTGGTCTGGAAGGGGAGCAGGTGAGAATCAGTCACTGCTAGGACTAAACTTATCCAGATCGCACGTTGAGTTCTGGAGTTTGTTTGTTTGTTAAAAAATGAAACAAAAGACAAAGCAAGATAAAAAACAAAAAGCAGACGGCCAGACATGCTAGCACATGCCTTTAACCACAGTACTCGGGAGGCAGAGACAAGCAGATCTCTGAGTTCCAGGACATCCAGGTCTAGAGTTAGGGTGAGAATATAGGAGGCTCCATAGGGATCACTGGCCAGCCAGTCTAGCTGAATCATAGAGCTCTAGGTACAGTGAAATGCCCACTAGAAAAACAAGGTGAAGCGCAATTGAGGAAGACACATGACTTGGGCCTCTGGCTTCCACACAGAAACACACACTCATTAATCATTACACAAACATCTATCTGTGCTTGCTAGGTCCAGTATTAGGTGCGGTCGTACACAAAAGGCATCCTATTACATTATCCAACTTCCCCTCTTCACAGTCTGCCTTCGAGGCACCAAAGTCCATAAGAAATGCTACCTTGCTTCAGAAGGCCTGAAGCACTACCATGAAGCCAACGAAGACTGCATTTCCAAGGGAGGAACCCTGGCTGTCCCCAGGAACTCCGATGAAATCAGCGCCCTCCGTGACTATAGTAAGAGGAGTCTGCCAGGTGTCAACGACTTTTGGTTGGGCATAAATGACATGGTCACAGAAGGCAAGTTCCTCGATGTCCATGGGTTCGCAGTCTCCTTTCTCAACTGGGACCGTGCCCAGCCCAGTGGTGGCAAGCGGGAAAACTGTGTTCTGTTCTCCCAGTCAGCTCAGGGCAAATGGAGTGATGAGTCCTGTCGAAGTAGCAAGAGGTACATATGTGAGTTTATCATCCCTTAGCAAGCCTCTCCCCAATATCCCTCCCAAGTAAATAAGCTGGTAGTCACCCTAAGTAAGCCAAAATTACATTGATTAAATGCAAGATTGCGGTGTCAGGATTGATCTCCATAGGTAGATAGAGTCAGACTGTGTTTCTACTGTAGCTCATTGGAGTGTTACCCTTCATCTTGCAAAGGGAATCAGAAAAGAATGATCCGGATATGGTAAGAAAGGAACTTCTGAAAATGGTCTGCCAAATCCTTTTCCCACTCTCCTTGGCCGTCTCCGGTGAATAGACCTGGCCTATTTGAAAAATATAATAGCCATGTGTTTCTTCAAGACAGGAAAACAATACTGGGCTGCCTGGAAGATTCCCCTTTAAAATTCGGTCGTGATGGAGATACATTTTGAGAAACGTTGTCAGTGGTTGATTTCCCGGTTGTGTGACTATTGTAGTGTGCTCTCCATGTTGTAGGGAAAAACTCCAGGTGCCTCTAAAAGCCCCCCTCCCCGACACGTAGTAGACTCAAGCAGTGTGAAGATTCTGTGGGTCTAACATGGTAGGCTTTCACGATATACTTCTTTTTCTAAGTATGAACACAATAAAACAGCAGTTGAAAATGCAGTGGAATATACTATCTTTCCATCAGTATAATAAGATACCTGACACAGACATTTGTGAAACCAAGTGAGGTTTGCATAGCTTGCAGTCTTAGTGGCTCAAAGACAAAGGTTAAGCAGCCCCTGGGACTTGGCCAATGGTGAGGACGGCAGATTATTAGCAAGAAGAAGTGGTAGCACCTCAAACCGGAGCAGAAATAGATGGTAAGCAGAGTCTCCTTTCAAAGCAGTGTCCCCAATCACCTAGACAGACCCATCTCCTTAAGGCACACAACGTTTTTCAAAATTGTCACATCAGGCTCCTTTATGGGACAGAAGCATTCAAATGACCTTCGGCTATAGTGTATGATAAACATATAAACCAACACTGTCATTTATTATTCTTATCAAGCATGTATGGCTAGAGGTGTGCTAGGTTTGTTTTTAGCACTGTCACCAAGAACACACATTGTGCCACATATAATTTGCTACACAAGGGCAACCAAAAACGTCCCTAGGCAACAAAATTTTCAGCTTCATTACAGCTCTTGGGACCACCATCAAATACGCAATCTATTAGTGGTCAAAAGTGCAAGGATGTATTTGGTTGATAAGAATATCCCAAGTCAGAGATTCTAGGTGCTATATAATCCCTAACCTTTCTAGAATGCTGCTTAATTTCATCCACCCCATTAGCCTATGCCCTTGCTTTCAGATGCCATGATCCCTGGTGGGACGTAGATCTTGTCTGCTATATCAGATCAAGGATGTCTGAAGAGGTTCTCATCTAACTCTTCAATTTCCTCACCCCTTCAAGACTGCCCCCTAAAGTGAGTCAGCGTATTTGCTCAATTTCTGCTCTCAGCATTCTGTAACAACTTCTAGTCAATGAGCAAGGCTAAGGTAGAGTTTCTGTGAGGGCAATGAAATTAGAGAAAGACAAGGCAGGGCCTGGGGTGCAGTTAGGTGGGTAGAACGCTTGTCTAGCATGTGGAAGACCTGACCCACATGAACAGGATTCTTAAACCTATAATCCCAGCACTGGGGAGATGGAGGCAAAAGGATTGGGAGTCCAAGGTCATGTTTAGAGCCACTCTAGGCTATGTGAGACCCTATTTAGACAACAACAAAAGAAAAACGCCTCTTTCCCTTTACTTATGCATCCTTGCAGTCTCCTTTTTACGTAATAACAATATTTTTAACTTTCTTTACATATATATCCCTTCCATTTTCATTATGTATTTCACTCTATGAGGGGCAATTTGTCATTAGAAGCTGAAAGTGGGACTTAAATAATACTATTTCAGAGTCACACATGTGTGCAATTTTTTATTCAAACAATGCTATTTCCATTAAATTGCTTAACTAGATTTTATAAAAATAACTTCATTGCTTAAAAGCAGCAACATAAATTTAAGGCTTAGGGGAAATGGGTTTTTTTCAGAAATAAACAATTCTGAATATATTCTGTCCTTCAAACAAATATCTTTTTTCCTTTGTGAATAATGTCCTGCTCCCAAGAGCTGAATTACATAGGCTTAGAATTAAATTTTAGGTTTGTTTTTTCATTGTGCAATAAAGCCCCAAATCTGATCAGTGTGGATGTGTTTATATATTGATTGCATTTATTTAGATTATGATAGAATTTAAGAGGGAAAAAGCCTGATCAAACTGGGACACTGGCATATCTGGAGAACAATTTCAACTGGCCTTGAAGAGGCACAGTTTTGAGATGGGATACAGGAGATAGGAGTGGGCTTGGGGAGCAGAGGAGACTTTAAACATATGCAATTGCCATTATATTTGGTTGATCCTAGCCAGCCCGAATGTCATCATTGTCTTCTGAAAGATAACATTAATAGGCTGCAGTAGCTAAGTCACCAAAGCACTTGCTTCCAGAAGTGAATTCAGACCTAGAAAGACACACAAAAGTGTGCATCTGTAACCCTGTACTATGCGATGGAGGACAGAGTCGGGGTACTCTTGAACCTTGTGGATGAGCTAGCCTGGCTTATATGGCAAAGTTCCAGGCCAATGGAAGATTGTTGCCTCAGAAATGGGGAAGGATTCCTGAGGAACAACACTCAAGGCTGTCTTCTGACTTCCACATGTATATCATGTACACCTGCATTTACACACACACATGCACAGACACATGCACACACACACACACACACACACACACACACACGTGAGGTGGGGAGGGTGAAATGAGAGAAGGTGGAAGGGAGAGAGAAATGAATTGAGCAAACACAAATGAAGAGCACATTCCCATCACACCCCAGGTTCAGTGCTAAACTTGACACAATTCTCAATTTTCATCAGAACAACACTGGGAAGTAGATGTATTTTATTATATGGAAGAAAAACACAATGAGAGAGGTGATGGCTGTCCCAACTCACATGCCCAGAAGCAGTGGCCAACTCACCACACCTTCAGCAACCAGGGAGGCTGTGACTTGGTGAAATCTGTCCCAACAGATGATGGGGCAGATTCCCATTCATGGCTCAGAATCCTCAACGAGGGTCCGGGCAAACAGGTGAGAAGACATTGACTCAGAAGCTGCTGTACTTGACATCTTTGCAAGGCCTGGGTTAAGGATTTCAGGACCCCATGTAGATGGCCAAGTTTGGATCCCCCCCACAAAGATTGTGTCAGATAGGGTCATCCTTCCAAGGAGCAAGACAGCAAAGTAGTGGCAGTAGTAACTAGAAACACAGCCCAACAGCGCCACCAGCAGCTGGAGGAGTTCCCCTCTCCCTTCACAACGGCCATTCACTTAAAGCGAGATGGTGGACTACTTACTATGCTGTGTGGAAGGAACATCATGACGAAACAGAAGAGAGCAGAGGTAGTGGTTCTTAAGTGTTTAGAAAGACTCATAAAGGTAAAGGATGGTACACATCCGAAGACAAGGGTGTGGGCATCTCGAGAGAAAGTCACACTTTTTGGCAGTGACTGTGTATGTGAATCTACAACTTCTTAACTTATGTTCCCCAACTGATGTAATTTATAATAAGCCTAAAGAATAAGGAAAACATAAAATTTAAGTAAAGTTTGAAAGTTAAATAACATGTGTGAGTTGGTTTATTTCTCTCTCTCTCTCTCTCTCTCTCTCTCTCTCT
>LOEQ01007680.1:99314-119933 GCA_001685075.1 Bramus lutescens | reverse complement strand
TTTGGAAGAGCAGGCAATGCTCTTAACCACTGAGCCATCTCTCCAGCCCATAGCCTTGCTACTTTGAAAGCAAACTCCTTAACAAGTTTCTTCAATGTCCATCATCCTGATTTGTAATTTGTGCTGCCATGAGCAGATATGTGTCTTTGTCAAGAAAAGTCTAAGTTATTAAAACATTTAAATGCCATATTCTATAGGTCTTTGAAGTATTCAAAGATTACCTTTCCATCTGAAATATATCTCTGCATATCTAGAAAACCTAACCAATATAACTATAAGCTTGACTATTATAGTTGACTATTAATTTTTATTTTTAACTATACATTACCCTTTTAAATGAACTGCATAAACATAACACCATAAACAAAAGTAAAAATATACATACAATATAACAAAATTAACCTTAGATTTATATCAGTAAACTAAAATCCATAGCAATGTAAAATACTGAGATAAACAGTTGTTTTTTAGATTAAGACGAATTTAATAATCTTCCCTTTTTCCCCATTTTTCATATCATATCCCCATTTCTTCTTTAGAAAAACGCTATGACTATTAACCATTTATAATCAACCCTCCTTAAATGAAAACAAATATTCATAAATAATATTTTATTTGGGTGTAGTTTTTTATACTACTTCCTGTTGATTGGGGCACTGATAATCTAATTGGGAACCTGAGGAAATGTGAGATAATGGCCAAGTCCTGGGAGCCCAGGCTGATCTTAAACTCATTATATAACCCAGGCTCTATGATCCTCCTGACTCTACATTCCACGTGCTGAGATTAGAGCCATGAGTCATCTTACCAGTGTTAATTAGAATTGAATAGATAATTCTGGGTTTTTAGCATCCAGTGTTATCCAGCCTTTTGACACTGCAGTCTAACTCTGTCATCTGCGAATGTGCTGGGCTAGTATCCTAGCTGTACTGAGACATGTGAAGTCCATGAAGCCACAGGCTGGAGCTGATTGACAACCTGCTTCTGGCTTTCTAAGTACACATGTCTTCTTGAATATCAGCAGTTTTGAGAAGATCAATTTAATTGGTTTCTGTTGGTTTTAAGAGATACAGTCTCATTTCATAGCCTAGACTGACCCCCCAACCCAAGATTAATCTCTGCAGTTCTGTGACTACAGACATACTTTACCACACTCACTCGGTGGGACCATTTTTTCTTTAACGTATCTGTGTCAATTGTGTTGATTCTTTCTTTGAGCTAAAATGGTAATGAACACCTGTAATCCCAGACCTTGGAAGATGGAGTATTCAGAAAGGAAGCACTGCCACATTTTGTTGGCCAGTCTATAGAATATGGTCCTTGTTCTGTTGTTGTTGTTGTTGTTGTTGTTGTTGTTGTTGTTGTTGTTGTTGTTGTTGTTTTAAAGAAAGGGTCTCATTATAGGCCATACTGACCCCAAACTCGTAATACTAACTTCCACCTTTCTTTCCTTAGTGCTGGGATTGCAGTCATATGCCACACACCTGCACGCATGTGCTAAGAAGGCTCACACCTTAATTCTTAAGACCTTTTCTCAGTAAGTTCTTTCTCAAGGTTGTAAGATCTCCTACCTCTTTGCTCTGAGGTGAGGTTGAAGTTTACAAGTCATTAGCCATGTCTGTCTCTATAGGATGCAATTTTGTCACTTCAGAAGTTCAATAAGTCCAATAAGAAAACTTTGTACAATCATTTGCAGATTCCATCATGGTACTCCACAGCTGTCATGGGCCAAGCTTAGAGTCCTGAATGAGGTTCGTCTGTAGGGAGAACTACAGGACAGTTTTTATTATTGTTGTTGTTGTCATTGTTATTAATATTATGTGTTACTTTTTTAATATATAATTTATAAAACCCAACCTACCCACTCTCTGGCCCATTATTAAATGTCTCTGTATGAAGGCTCAGTTGGTATGCTGCTTGCCTAGCTTGCACAAAGCCCTGAGTTAGATTCCTAGCAACACATGGTGGCACATGTCTGGAATCTCAGTATTCAGGAGGCAGGGGAAATCAGTAGTTCAGACTGCTCTAGAACACATTGTCCCCACTCTTCTGCCCATACATTTTGTGGTAGCTGTGTCTTTTGTTAGCTGCTGGGCAGTTGGCAAAGGATAACCAGATTAGGTTATCTGTAACAAACCAACTAAAATCAATAATCTTTGACATGGGCTTGAAATATGCCATTGTGATTTTTCTGTAGAACGGTGTTCAAGACTTATTATTTACATTTTAAAATTTGAAGCTCTTTCAGTAGACCCAAGATTTCACTGCCAGCAACCCAACCAGGATTGAAGATTAGTAGAGCTCGTGATCCAGTGCACAGAAATACACAGTTTGCTCACAGTCGTTTGAACTGTCCAAAAGAGAGTGCTCCTACCATTTCCAGTCTCCCCAGGAACATAAAAATTACACAAAGTGCTGCTTTGCACAGTCATTCCCACACCCTCCAGGACAGAACACAGGCTAATTCTCTGAGTAGCAAAACCCCAGGAGTGTCAAGCTTTGCTGGGTGATCTTATGTACTGAGCATTATGAAGAGAAGTTAGTCTGCCTTTCTTTTGTTTTGTTACAGAAAATGAAGTCACTGCTTTTGCTGTCTTGGATCAAAACCAGAAAGAAATCATTGACACCAATGGAGCCGGAGATGCATTTGTTGGAGGTACAGACTCACTTACTTCATGTTTAAGTCAAACATTTTAACCCTTGTCTCTAGCCAAAAGCCAAGACTTATTAATTTAACAACCTTTCATCTCTTTTTTTAAGTAATTAACTCCCAGTGCTCCTTCCAACTACTATTTTTGTATTGCAAGGAGATTTTACTGCAGGGATAATATGTATTTAGCGAAGGTCATTTTCACAAGAGTAATTGTGTCAGAATCTTGCATAAACAAGTCACAGCAAGTATAATAGATAGTCCATCAGGCCTCAGTGCCTGATAGTGGGCATGTGTGATACTTAGGAACAGAAAAGTTTTTCACTAATTTAGGCTCAGTAAGGAACAAATTTGAGCCTGGTGTGGTGGCGCACACCTTTAATCCCAGCATTCAGGAGGTAGAGGCAGGCAGATCTCTGAGTTCAAGACCAGCCAGGTCTACACAGAGAAAGCCCTCTTGAAAAACAAACAAACAAACAAAAAATCCAAGGAGCAAATTTAATAAGGATGAAATCATTTGGGGAGTAAATACTCAAAAAGGAGGTCGGGAAAGGTAGGTTTTTAAGTATAAATTACTCAAAGTGCAGTGTAGTTGAGCCAGGCTGTCTCTAGAAGGCTTTAGAGACCTGAGTGCCAACCCTGGTAAATGAGACAAGACTGAAAACAGTTTTAAGGGCCAGTGGGGATGACTGTTGCTGCCTTCTACTGAAGGGTGGTCATGAACTGTGGGACTGCTAAATCTGTGGATGATTGTAACGTAGGTATTGTTTCATTTTAATGACCTTTTTACCAATGAAAATATTTCATTTTTCTTTCTCTGAAATTTCTTATACCCAGTCTTAAGGACATAAAACAGGTACCCCATATCTCATTTTCTCTTCTTTTACCCAATAAGCTTTTATTATTCTTTCCTACTATATTTATTATGTGTATGCACATGTTGCACTGACACGAACACACATGTGCATGTAAAGTCAGAGGACAACCTTTGGCAGTCAGTCCTGTTGTCCAAGTTCAAGTGCCAGAGACCCAGCTGGGATATCAGGCTTAGCAGGGGGCACCTGCACCCTTCTGAGCTATCTCAGGCCCCTGTCTTCTTTAGAAAATTGTGAATAATAGCCAGCATCCCACTGCATGATTGGTTTGGGTTTCCTTGCACAGAAAGGCTTTGTCCCTAATAATATTAGAGTAATCTACAGCTAATTTTCTTATTCTATATTCTTCAGAGCTGTAAATCTTTGTAAGTTAAAAATATTTTATTCAGAATTAAGCCATACTGCATAATACATTCAGGAAACCATAGTGATTTTCTGATTGGGAATCAATAAAACCAGGATTTTTAGTCCAGTTGTATCCTGTGCAGATTTCCAAGTACTTTAACTCTTCAAAGCAGTATGGATTCTATTTGACATTTAGTAGGAAGTCTAATGAGGCTATCACAGATACGAGGGTCACCTGATTACTACCTCTGGCCCTGGTGTTCTGGGCTTCCTAACCCTGCAATGAGAATGGAGAGACTGTGAGGGGAAGGGGCTTTTCTTATGAACCAAGCTGGAACATTCCCACTGCCGTGAGAGAACTAGTCCAGAAAAGTCTGGCACTTCCATTAGGTTGTCCTGCCAGGTGGTTTTGTTGTGGTTCGTTTATTTTTCTTCGTGGTTTGTTTTTTGGATTTTTTGGGTTTTTGGGTTTTTTTTTTTTTTGAGATAGGGTTTCTCTCTGTAGCCCTGGCTGTCCTGGAAATTAATCTGTAGACCAGGCTGGCCTCAAACACAGAGATCTGCCTGCCTCTGCCTCTTGAGAGCTGGGATTAAAGGCGTGCACCACCATCACCTGACTTGTATTTTTTTAAGATTTATTTGTTTGTTTGTTTATCATGTGAAGTGGGCATACCCGTGCTACAGACTATGCATAGACGTCAGATGACAGCTTGTGGGAATCCCCGCATATTTTATAGAGTTACAGGGATCGAACTCAGGAGTCATCTCACTGGTCCTTAAGTCTGTTTTCATACCCTTGTCAAGTTTACTCTGGGGGCATTGTTAGGTAAATATAAAGGAAAGAAGTCTTGAGGGGCTCTGGTTTGTTTGTTTTGAAATGGTCTCAAGTATCCCAGACAAACCCTGAACTTATCTGTAGTTTGAACTACTGATTCCCCGGCCTCTACCTCCTGAGTACTGAGATTACAGGCATGTGCCACCATGCCTGTTTTGTGTTGCCAGGGCTTTGTGCAAGATGGGCCAGAGAGTGGGTATGTTGGGTTTTATAAATTATATATGGGTTTTACTTTTTCAGAAAGTAACACTTTAAATAACTGTTGTGTAGTTCTCCAGTTAAGCTGGAAACAGATCACCTCTCCAGTTCCCCCGAGGCTACGTTCCATTGACCCCCCTGGGAATAAGAACACCTTTCTCAACGTCTTTCATTTCTGATTGAACCAGGCTCCAAGCACTGGATTTCACAACACACTACTAAGATAGAAGTAGAGAGAGTAAGGTAGGCGTGGAGGTACACACATAGAAGCTCAGCACTCAGGAGGCTAAGGCGGCCAACCTGGGCTACATAGTGAAGCCCTAACCCAACAATTAAGGCTACTTGTTGCTCTTCCAGGGGGTGTGAGTTCAGCTCCTAGCGCCCATATTGCTCTTCTCACAAGTGTCTGGTCTGGAACTTCAACTTCCTCTTACATAGGAGGACATCTTCACAAATGTGCTGCACATATATGCAAATAAAATATATAATATACATATATATATATATAATGGGGGGGCTAGAAGGCAAGCTGAAGTTAAAGCTATGTCATTGGTAATCCTGGAATTAGCAACCGTTTTTCTGACTATAAACCCACAATGGGGCTTGGGATGGAGCCCAGTGGGTAGAGCACTCAGTTTGTTTGCTTGAAGCCCTTGGTTCGATCCTTACCACCACATGATATAGGGCTATGTGTGCCTGTAATACCAGCACACCAGCAGGGGTGGGAGTGGGAGTTCAAGGCCAGCAGGGCTACTTGCTACTCTGTGTTTAAAACAAATTACAAAGGTCTTACTCTGCTGACTGTGCAGTGTTAACACTAGGTCCTAAAATGAGACAGCACCCTAATGTCAGTTATTGATCGAATGTTCATATTGGCATAGTTAACACATTCTGTGTGTGTGAGTCACACTTTATGATAGTAAAGTAGATAACCTTTATATTCTACCTTAACTAGCTGGGGTTGGGGTAGATTTTGTAAAGGGCTAGGAATCCAACTCCAAGGATATGTGTCAACTAAATAGCACTCTACCACTGAGCTACATTCCAAGACCTTATTTTTGGTGTTTTTTGTTTTTGTTACATTTACTTATTTTCTGTTTGTTTGTATGTGTATGGACAACCACATGTCATGGTACAAGTGTGGAAGTCAGAGGGCAGCTTGCAGGCGCTGGGATTGTCTTCCCCCATGTGAGTTTTAGGGATTAAACTCAGGTTATTTATTGGGCTTCACACCAAATGCTTTTACCCACTGACCCATCTCACTAGCCCCAGACCATGTGGTTTGGAAACTCAGGCCAGGCTTGAACTCACTGAGTAACCCAAGCTGGCTTCAAACTTGCAGTCCTCCAAGACAGGTTATTTTTAACTCTGTGTTACTAATAAGAAAAGTAAGGCAAAGAGAAAGTAAAGTGCAGCCTGCTGTCTAGTGCTGCACAGTGGCAGGCTCAGCTTCCAAACCTGCAGTTTGTGTTTAGAGTGGGCGCTCTGACAATCCAGTCACCACCCTGGATACTTCTGGAAATGGGGTCTGAGAGAGATCTCACTAAGGCTAAGAGCCACAGGCCAGCCTTCCATCCAAGCACTGGCATGCTAAAGAGAATCAGGGAAAAAAAAATGACTTCATTTATTGAAGAGGGCCTTTTGTTATCTGCCAAAGAGAAACTGCAAGTGCAGAATGGAAGGCTGCATGCTGAGCAGCAGTGCAGAATGGAGCATAGTAGCAAACAGGCAAAGCCAGACCAGAAACCCCATAATAATCGTGAAGTCCAAACACGCTGTATGAAGCAGCTGTTTAATTGCACCAAGATAGCTACCTGACAAATCTATCTTAAAACAGAAATGGTTTTATAGCTCAAAAATAAATAAATAAACCTATTGGTTGAAACCCCAGGTTCCCATCTCCTTATCAGCAAGAGCCTTCTTCCTGGGATTAGGAGTAACCCGGCTGTTAAATTCCTATCTTTGACATAAATGGAGAGGCAGTGGCAACTTCTACATTACTAAATAATTTCTTTTTCTTTGCTTCATTGCCTGATTAACATATCTCCTTTCTGATTGATGTATTCTATCTCTAGACAGATAATATATTCATCCTGTTACTTTCAAGCATTTCTGTCTTGTGTGATTTTCTATATCTCTATTCCAGTCTGCAAAGTATGGTGGTGATTTAACTCTCAGAAGTACAGTAATTTCTTCTCATAAATTTTAGGTTTGTACTAAAGCATCACTCTAGCTACCTTGTGCTAATTAGATAACTCAGTACCAAACTCTTGTGTGTTTCATTTAGCAAGTTAAAAGATACACACTTACATCATGGAATCTCATCTATAATTTGTGAGTACCCCTGGTTTACATGAATTAAATTCACAGTTCCATTTCAGGGGTCTAGTGTGGGTATCAGATCCCTTTGGCCTTGGCAAGCACACCTCCTTGCTCTATTTGGAATGTGACCTTTGCTCTTTTATTTCTCAATGATGAAGCCACTCCTTTCACATTCTCCCTCAAGAGCCCAAGTGTCAGGATTGTACCTTTTGAAATAGAGAAATCCTATAATCTCTAACTATGATTTCCTAATTGCTCAGGTCAGAGAAATTTTCCTGTTGTCCTGCTGTGCTCTATCACAGCGGGTCTGACTTTTCATTTGGAATCCTTTGTCACGGCCATAGGAACAAATGGAAACACTGAGAACATTTTGTGACAGGCACTGTCATTGTTCCCAGTAAATGAGACTGAGAAGAAAAATCATAACAAATGAAAGGGGACCTAACCAATGTGTTCCTACTGGGCATCAATACCAGCCTGTGTTAATATAATGGAACTTAGTCATATGGTTTGTGTCCACTGTGTGGACAGATGATGTCCAGGTACCCTTCGGATAAAAGACTAGCAGTCTTAGGGGCACAAAATGACACAAGGATGGTCAAGAGTCAGCAATAGTTTATAATTGTGTTTGTGTGTTTGTTTGTTTGTGTTGGGGGTGGAATTGATTTTGGTTTTGGTGAGACAGGGTTTCTCTGTGTAGCCTTGGCTGTCCTGGAACTCACTCCATAGACCAGACTGACCTCAAACTCACAGAGATCCGCCTGCCTCTGCCTCAGCTTTCCAAGTGCTAGGATTAAATGCATGTGCCACTACCACCCAGCTTAGAGCATTGTATTTTGAGAGTTAAAAATCTGTGTTACCTCTGAGTACTTTTGATTCTCAAAATTCTCACAATAACTTTAACTAAGGGAATGTATTGCCTAACAGAATACCTATAATAAGTAAAAGATTCTTAAGGCCACTTAGCGACCACAGTGCGAATAACTATTCTGTTTTTCATCTAATAAAATTCCATTGTCTAATTCATATTTAGAAAATTACTTTGATTTTTTAAAATTGTTTCCAGACCCAGTGAAATGGCTCAGGGCAGGCAGAGTCACTTTCCCTGGAGACTGTACTCAGTCCTCCAGGCCTAGATGCCAAGCACTGTAACCAGAGGAGCCATCTAGCCAGCCTTCATCCTCCCTTTTTAATTGCTGCTTCCTAGTTCTATACAGATGATGAACAACTCCTATGAATTTTTTCAGTCCTGTAGCCACTGTTAAGCTGCTCCTGCTCTGTATCTACCTTGCGCTTACTCATATGAGCAGCCTTAATTAAACTTAGTGGGTCATNAAGAAAGAGAAACCATAGGATTAGAAGGGAGGCTGCTGGGAAAGGAGAGAGATTAGCAAGAGTGAGCAGTAAGTAAGTAAGAGATTAGTAAGAGTGGGTACAAGGGATAAATATGACAGAGTACATTATATACATGTATGGAATTGGCAAAAAAAAATCACAAGACAGGAAAAGTTAAATTCCTGCGATTGTTTTCTGTGTGGCACCACCTTTGCTTCTCTGCTCACAGCTAGAAAGTGGTGTGATGGGCATTCGGTGCCTTGTTTCCCACACTTTTATACTCAGAAACCAAAGCCTTTATGTGACCAGTGCCTCCTAAGGACTGACTTGAAGGTGGTCTACATGACTACTTTAGAACAGCCCTGTCTTTCTACTCTAGTAGAATATTGTTTTGATAGATTTTTTAAAAAAAATAATTCATTTAATTTTATGTGCATTGGTGTGTGGATGTCAGATTCCCTGAAACTGATTTATGGACAGGTGTGAACCACCATGTGGGTGCTGGGAATGTTTCAACCCAGCCAGTGTTTTAACCTTAAGTCATCTCTCCTTGATTGATTTATTAAGGGGAAAAAAATCTTAAAACCATCCAATGAGGTATGGTGACTTGGTCATAGTCATATGGAAGTCACCCTAGATATTAGAGCGACTTCATGCAAGGGAGCAGAGATAGTCACACCTTGCAGCTGTCACACACCCAGAGAGTGAGAGAAGATAACCTTGAGCAGAGTTCCAGACTGCAGGAAGCGGCCTGTGACCACTTGAGCATTTCCTGGGTCTTTAGTAATCTAAGAAGTCAAGATTATCCTTTCCAGCATTAGCAAGTACAGGGGCAGGCAAGAGAGAGGGGAGAAACTGAATATTGCTTCAGTTTATACAAAGTACAGAGTAATTTTAGAATGAAGTTTGAAATTTTTCATAGACAAAATTTTTTTCTCAAAGATCTAATGACCTACATGGTTTTCATTTAGAAGCAACTGACAAATAGAAGTGGAATTCGAAGGATTTGGTCTGGTGGGAATGTTCTAAGACTAAAATGGTGTGAGCCATTATCATACAAGAGCTTTGTATGCTGTCTTGGTTAGGGTTTTACTGCTGTGGAGAGACACCATGATATGGCAACTCCCTTCACAATGTAGTGAGCCAAAACAAAAATTCATTTATTTAGATAAACCTTAGTTGGAAACTTGGCCTACCCTGTGCTGAACAGGTCCCTCAGCCTTACAGAGTGCTGAGATGAAGTAATGTGTCCAGCATCACTGTCAAAGCCAGCAAGCATATAAGCCCTAAATGGAGCCCACAATTAGCTCTACTCCAGCCTCTCACTAGGTCATGTGGCACCTTCTGTTCTAAGTGGGGAGAAGGAACCATTATGGTTTCCTAAGCACTGGCCTGAAGACTACTACCAGCCTCTAACATAACAGTTTTTTGTTGTTTGGTTGGTTGGTTTTGTTTTTCTCTTTTTAAAAATGAACCCTCATGGCCTAGAGAGATGGCTCAGCACTCAAGAGCACTGGTTGCTCTTCCAGAGGATCTGGGTTCAGGTCCCAGAACCTACAAGGTAGCTTACAACTGTCTGCAACTCCAGTTCCAGGTGCCCTGACCACCTCACAGATATACATGCAGGCCAAACACCAGTTCATAAAAAAAATCACTATTAAAAAAAAAGGAAAAAAAGAAGAGTCTCATCCAACACAAGGTCTCCTCAGATACTTTGAGCTTCTGATCTTCCTTTGGCCACCAGATGTCGATTACAGGCGTGTGCTGCACACCCAGCTCATGATGCTAAGGGTCAAGCCCAGAATTCCTCTGTCCCCAGCCCACAAAAGAGGGTTGTATTCTTGTCTTTGTTTGATTGGTTCGAGGTTTGTCTTTCTTTCCTAACTTCCTTCTTCCATCCTTCTTCTCATGGTGTATATGTATATGTGTGTGAGTGTGTGTGCGCATGTGCACGCGCCTAAGACTGATATCCTCCTTCATCACTCTTCTACCTTATCCTTTGGGGCAGTCTCTCAGTCAAAACCAGAGCAAGTCTTGCTAGCCAGATCACTCTAGGGTTCTCTAATTTCTGCCTTCTGAAGCTGGAATTACAAGTAAGTTGCCACACACCCCTTGAATTTGAGGGTTCTGGGGATATGAATCCTGGCCCTCTTGCTTTTACAGCAAGTACTGTAAACCTTAAGCCATGTCCCTCACTTAATAACAGCTTTTAAATAAGTCAGTACCAGTATAGATAGGGACAAACTAGTAGGTTTTCATAAAGATAAGTATATTCCGTTTTATTAGGGAAGGGTCCCCCCCCCCGTATTCTGTTTTAAATCTTGTCTTTTCTGCTGTGGAGAAATGAAATGAAATTATCCTTTGTTCATTAGTTGTGTGGGCCTGAGAGATATCTTAACATCCAGGCGGTGGCGCACATCTTTAATCCCAGCACTTGGGTGGCAGATCCAGGCGGATCACAGTGAATTTGAGGCCTGCCTGGTCTAAAGATCAAGTTCCAGGACAGCCAGAAGTACACACAGTGAAAACCTGTCACATGGCAATAAGAGGGTTTCTTGCTCTCAAAGAGGACCAGACTTCAATTCCCAACACCCATATGAGGATGCTCACACTGCCTCTAACTACTGTTACAGGGACTCTGATGCCTCTTCAAATCTCAGATCCCTACTTGAGTGTGCACTGACACACAATACACAATATAAACTATCAGCAGAAGTCTGAATCAGCCTGCCCCCAAATAGCATATAATTACCAATTAGATAGAAGCTTTATTCATTTCAGGTATGTGAGATGTATGAGCACCCTAACCTAGGGTATGAATGCAGGCCCTTGGTTCATATTTCATTTAATTATCCTGTTAACTTTTTTTTTGAGACAATCATACTATGTATACATGTCTACCTGAAACTCACAAAAATCTACCTGCTTCTTCTACCTCTCAAGTGCTGGAATTCAAGGTGAGCGTCACCATGCCCCGCCAACATTAACATTTTATAAAGTTTAAAACTACCTATTTTTATTTCTGGGTCATAAAATGGAAAATTAAAACTGTGTCTGTCATTTAGTACTTTTAAATATCTAAGATCAGCTTGGTGTGAGAAGTTGTTAAGTGTAGGTTATTGAAATATATATAGTGATATAATAATGAGTTCTTACGCTAGCAGCCATAACATTGCCTCAACCATTGATCTACAACCTCAGCCCTGGTGGGCGGCTGCTGTGGCTGTTTCTCCTCTTCTTCATCCTCTTCTTTTTCAGTGAGGATTTTATGTAGCCCAGGCCATCCTTAAACTCACTATGTAGCTCAAAAGGAATTTGAACTCCTGATCCTCCTGCCTCCATTTCTCCAGTGTGAGGATTGCAGGTGCATCACTTATCCAATTTATAGAGCACAAGGGATCAAACCCATGCTAGGCAAGCACTTGTATCCTACAACAGGCAATAGAACTAAACAGGTTTCCATTTACAGCCATAACGAAGAGGAAATAAGCCTCACGGAGGCTGCTTAGACACTGAAGCAAAGATCATGTGTCTGTATATCACCTCCTTACTTCTCATTTACATGCTCTGTGATGAGGGTGTATGTTATGTTGGCCTATCACAAAGGAACCTCTGCTCTCCTTGATTTCCTGTACGAGTCAACCCTTGAACCAACACATAGTTAAACTTTGGACCTAATGTTGTCAGACACAGTAGCTTTTTAAGTTAATTGAACACTCAATGTTTGTTGATTTGGTCTTCCTTGAAGATTTTTTCTATTTTATGGATATGTCACATGAATTCATAACTAGTTGGTAGATGTGTTATAGTCAGTATGAGGTTAAAACAGAACTGAGTGGACTTATAGAAAATAGGAGAGCTTACATCTGAGCTCTTCTCAGTCCAAGGAAACCATGACTTTCACATCTGGATGGTCTGAGCTAGCCAAAAGAAAGTAGGAATTTCCTACCAGATGTTAGTTCCTTAAGCAGCCTTTGGGCATCTCTGAGAGGATCTCTGAGATGCCCCAGTTTGTTAAAGCTGCACCCACCACACAATCTCGCTCCTAATAGCAGACACTGCTTATATACTTCCACTAAAGCCAACAATGTTTGCTGTTATGAAGTGCGTGAGCGTCCAAGGCCTAATTCTGAAGGCACAACCTCAGTCTCACGGAAACTATTGAAATTACAGAATGTAGATGGTGACAGTTTAGTCTCATCAAGAAAGGAAGGTGAGACTGTGCTGGCACAAGTGTGCCATATGACCACAGCATTTCTCTGAAGAAAGAATCTGAAAAATTGTATTTATGTTGACTTCCTGTTCCAGATCCACAGGGGAATTAGTAAAAATTTCATTCAGAGACTCTGTGTAAAAGAAGTAGAAACGTTTGTCCAGCTGGAACAAGAAGCATCGTTAAGGGAAGGAAAGACTTTGCACATGATCTCGCTGTTGCTGTCCTTCTCTGTAGGGGAATATTGGCATTTCCCAAGCTTTCTGGTCTCCTGCAGCTTATTTTTACAACAGCCTTATTGATGGGCCTCTTACCAGCTCTCTAGGTTTAACTGAGTTGAGTCGATTTGTTACCACAGCTTCAAGTAGCTGTTACAGAACAAGTAAGACACCCTAATAAAGCCATAAGCGTGTTTACTCAAACAGAGTATTGATTTTCCTTGGAGATGGAGAGGCTGACTCTTAGTGCAGTGCCGATGGACGTCACTACAGCTTCTCATTGTCATCGGCCCTGTTTCCAAGACACCATGGAAAGCCAGCAGAGGATAATTAGAAGTAGTAGAACTTTAGCCCCTACAATCAGTTAACCACCGGGGGAGGGGGTCTGTAGCTAATCAGCTTTTATTAAAAGCTTTTCCGAGTAATAATAACTAGGAACTTTGAGCAGTATTTTCAGGTAGAACAGGACTCATGGCTGTGACTTCTTTAACGTAGGAATGGGATGGCTGTAGGCGCTGAAGTGCTCATTGCAGTCCTTAGGCCATCAGAGACAAGGCCAGGGCAAAGACAGAGAGCTGAACATGATTTTCCTGAAAAGTCAGTGTTAAGGATTGGTCAGGCATAATTCAGGCATAATTTAAAACATAGCTTTGAGGAAGCAAAAATATGCTAGCATCTTTAGGATGCTCATGTGTTTCATCCTGCACCATGACCAGGCATGTAAAATTCTACCATGTTTTGTTTCTAAATGTATCTCTTTTTTTGTTTGTTTGTTTGGAACTTGGGGGATTGTTTTTTATTTTCGTGGGGATGTTTTGTTTTGAGACAGTCTCATTGTATAGCCCAGGCTAACCTGGAACTGCCCACACTTGGCTGAATACTTTCATTGAAGAAGATTCTAAGATATTTCTGTTTTTCACTGCAGTCATGTGTGTGTGTGCGTGCGTGTGTGTGTGTGTGGCCATAGGACAGCTTTCTACAGTCAGTGCTCTCCTTTACTTTATGTGGGATTAAACTCAGGTTATCAGGCTTGCAGGCCAAGTGCTTTTACCCTCTGAGTCATCTCTGGGGTTCTTTTCATTGTAATCTTAATGATTAAGGTCAGTGCACATCAAACCAAGGCTGAGCCATAGTAAAGGACCTGCATTAGCCTCAGGCCTCATGAAAACACATACCTGCCATCTTGCAAATAGCTAGAAAAACATCACAGGGTGTGGGGGGGCACATAATCACTCACTTAGAACAATGAGCATAAAATGAAAAATAAGTTTGAGCACTTAGTGTGTTTTCCCATGTCTTCAGTAATTTTTTCGGTGTTTTAGAGTAAACTTCTCATGCCTTCTTGCACTGCTTCCTCCTCCTCCTGCCTAAGTTACTGTGAGATTATGAGATCTAGGGGATGACCAGTTCTAAAGTCGGCAGTAACAGACTATCTGTCAAAAAGAGACAGAAGACGTTGTAGGGTTTTTGACTTTGAACTGGTGCCATGTTTGTGTTTATTTGTACATGTAGTTCCAAGCCAGGTACTGACTTGTTAAATCTTTAAACTGTGAAGTAGCATGTTGTAAGATTTTGCTACATTATATGGGGCCACTAGGGCTTATGCTCTTTATATGCCAGAAGGTTGAGGAGGAAATTGACTTTTGACCGTTGTATTTAGTTCTCTTCCTCTACATTAAGGTGTCTAATGACAGAGGAAAAGGGAATGACATGGATTTATGATTCAGAATATGTCTCTGCTGTGCTCGGAAGCCACGGGCACTGAGAGCGGGCAGAAGGCAGTGAGGCTGTCACAGGTTAGCTTCAGGGCACTCTCTCCATCTGGCTTGGCAAAGTAACAGAGCCCCATTTCAAGTCAAGAAAATTTGAGGAAGGTAAAGATGCTCATAATAATAAAGACTCTAATAACCTAGAGATTAAAACAGTAGCTGAGGCTGGAGGGAGGGCGGTTCAATTTCCTGCACCCACGTGGAGCTCACAACCATTAGTAATCCCAGGTCCAGAGAATGCTACAACCTCTTCTGGCCTCCAAGGTCACCAGGCACACACATGATGCAGACACATATATACATACATGCAGCCAAAATACCCATCCATGTTTTTAAAAATAAAATGAATTAATATAGTTTAAAAAAACAATAACTCAATAAATGTTTGATTTTCAGCCCCATCATTAACTAACTTGGGAAATGTTCCAATTTAAAATGTTCCCCCCAAAAATCAAATGTTGCCAGTATGATGGTATTAAAAGTTAGGACCTTAATGGGCTGATTAAACCATTAATGGGATTAAAGAGGCTATAGTTGTAGCTCAATAGTATGGTGCTTGCCAAGCCTGCATCAGATCCTGTGTCCAATCCCCAGGGCCTAAAAATAATACTAATAATGTCTTTAAAGCAGCATCACACAACCTGTGGACCCCTTCCCCTTTCACCTTCCTCCATGTTCGCTAGAAGAAGCCCTCCCCACCCTCCCCCAACCAGGCAGCAGCAGCTTTCATCCTGGATTCCCACTTCTGTTAAACAAAATGGCTATTCTTTATCAATAATCTTATGCCAGGCAGTCAGTTATCATAGTACAAATGGGCAAAAACAATACTTTAACATCATTAAGCCTGACCCACAGAGAGGCCTCTTACAAGAAGAATCTCCAACAAGAACGAGAACTGGAAGTCTTCACTGAGTGGAGCCGTTGAGTGACAGCAGACCTGGGTCAGCAGCAGGTGGCTGTCTTCATTAGGTAGAGCTATTGGGCTGTTTCCATGTCTGCCGCTAGGCTCACATTCTGGTTCTTAGAGACTGCTATCATGAGATACTGGAAGGACAATAAGTTTTTTACCCATGGTGGCTCAGATGCCATTTCTTGTTCCAGTAGATAATTGATTGGCGTATCTAGAACATTTCAGCTGACCTCCCTCAGTGATGCTGGGTATGAAGCATGTTTCCTTAAAACCTGCAGGTGGGCAGACTCTCTACACAGGAACTTTTGCATACTTCATATATATGTAGCTTTCTCGTCATCTGTATGCTTTTCAAGGGCTCCCAACAATCTGACCATGTTCCCTCACTGACCTTCATGTCTACCCGGTCTATACTCCAGTCCGTTTCCTCATTGCCAAAATAATCATTTTAGGAAGAAGTTCAGTTATGTCTTTCTCATGGTTCTATCTGCAGTAGCTTCATGTTGGATTGGCACAAAAAGTCCTACAATGGTCTAAAAGAACTAACTTTGTGACGTTCTATCTGTGTCCTTCCCTCACCTTAGCGACAAGCTCTGTCTTTACTGCTCCTCTTCCAGGCCTAAATACTTTGCACAGTTGAAATTCAAAGCTAAAGCTCACAGTAGGTCTGTGCTGTGCTCTCCTGGTCTATGACAGGAGCATCTGTTCTGAGCACAGTGCTTGGAGAAGCATCCGGAATGCTGCAGGGGCCTCCTGCTCAGTCGTGCTGGTAACATTCCCGCTCCTAGTAAATTCACACTGTTTCTGCCAGAGTTACCTGAGCAGAATGCTGTAAGCAAAGCTCAAGCATCTGGCTCTTTGCCCTGTTTCACATCTCTGGAGAGGGCCACCCCTTGCTCTCCACAGTCTCAGCACAACTGCCCTTTTCCTGGTCTCCAAAATGAACTTTGTTCTAGCACGCCTTCCTGCTTCTTCTGTGTGTAATAGCCTTGTTATAATTTTAAANNNNAGAGAGACCATCATGTGACAGGGCTCACACGTTCAGGGTAGTTTATGGGGGAGGAGTGAGAAAGCAAGGAGGCGATGGGAGAGACTGGCCTCTGGAGACAGGCGTAGCGGAAGAGAGGAAAGAGAGTTACAGAGAGGAGATGGGCAGAGCTGCCTTTTATGAGGGGATGCTACATAGCCAATGATGCTGTCAGGATCCAGGAGACAGGCCAGCACAATGCCTGAATGCTAGCAGCCCATCTCTTAGAGCACCCACCAAGACCCTGTTCATGACACCTTCTCCAGGAAGCGTTTCTTGATGTCTCCAAATACATAGATTTATTTTCTCCTAAAGTAGAAAATCGAAGACAAACACTATATTATCTTTGAATTCTTTGGTATCTAGATATTCAGATATACCACCTTTACAAAAACAGTCTGTAAGTGAGCAGCCTCCGCATTATGTGGCAGCCTGGATCTGGTGTCTGCGGATACAGGCGAGAAGCCTAAGCCAGTGGGAGTGAGAAAGTTCCAGAGTTGACACTAAAGTGCAGGTATCTTTGCTTTGTTTTTTTGTTTGTTTGTTTGTTGTTGTTGTTGTTTTGGGGGGTTGTTTGTTTGTCCACAGGCATGGTAGTTCACACCTTTAATCCCAGCACCAAAATCTGGGTGTTTCTCTGTGAGTTCAAGGCCAGCCTGGTCTATATAGCAAGTTCCATGATAGCCAGGAATATAGAGAGAACCTGTATTTATAGATAGACAGATAGAGACAGGATCTCACTTAGTAATGCGGACTAGCCTGGACTCATTGTGAAGCATTAGCTACTCCACCAAGCTTCTAAAAGGCAGATATCTTTTTAAAAATAAAGAACTGGAAAACTAAATTGACCTAGAAATAGCAGAGAACAATGTGTGTGCACACACATGTAGACAGGAAAAGAGTTCGGTACTATTGCTTTCTAAAATATCGTATCAGGTTTGCTTTAATTGCATGGTAATGCCTTTAAGAACAAAGGTAATTACATGATAACTTGTGTTACTACTCCCACATTATCTCTTAATAACTGTGTGATTAACTTGTCACTACTGTACAGTGTGAAGTTTGATACTGCTCACACATAAAGAACATTGATAACTGCAGTGAACAAGCTGGAGTGGGGCCAGGGAAAGGCATTAGAACAGTCAGATAAGTGGTGATGAATTAGATCGTTGTACCTGTCCAGAGTCCTGAAACCAAACCATAGGAAAGAGCTGGGCTTGAATTGTGTGACTTTCTAAAGATCACAAGCATGCGCTAGAGAGAGGATGCTCAGGATGTTGAGGAGTAGCTGCACTGGTGAAATACAGAAGCCCTGTGCAGTCGCTTCTGTTTGGGGAGGGTTTCTTTATAAGTAAACATGGTGGGTGTTTGTTTGGTTGTGGTTGTTGAGACAGGGTCTCACTATTGTGGCCTAGTCCCTAGGAGGCAGGGAGAAGGTTCAGTTCCAGGCTAGATTAGAAGACGTAGGTCTTCAGCCTCCTAGGGACTAGGATCCCAAGCATGTACCACTATACCTGGATCAAAATTTAAAAATAATGGGAAAAACAGCTAAATGAGGTGTCAGGCACCTATAATCTAAGCTCTCGGGAGGTAGAGAAAGGAATATCGGGAGTCCAAGGCTATCTCAGCTATATGGTGAGCTTGGGGCCAACCTGGGCTACATGAGTGCTATCTCAAAACAAAGGAAATCCTTTCTTATCTCTCTTGAGCAGCATCTTGAATTTGTCTGTGGCATACATGGCACAGACATGCAGCACCAGGAACTGTGACTCACTGCTGGGGAAGTGAGAACTAGAGTGACCACTTGGGAGGGTAGCCTGGCAGTGTCTGACACACCGAACATATGCTTGCCATATGAGCCGGCAGTTGTGTTCCTTGAAAACTTACGTCTGCACCAAAACCTGTACACAAATGTTTACAGCAGTTTTCCTCTCGAGTGACAAGACGAAGAAGCCAGCAAGATGCTCTGCAGCCTGCAGGTAAATGAGTAAGCAGGCAGTGAGTGTGCAGTTAACCAGAGAGAGGGACCGGCGCTGCCCTGGATGTGCTTGTAGAGGATCCGAGTTCGGTTCCCGGCACTGACATGGCAGTTCACAACCATCTGTGGCTCCAGCATCGGGATCTGACTCTCTTCTGGCCTCCAAGGGCACCAGGCACATGGTGCATAGACATACATGCAGGCAAAATGCCCACAGACATAAAAGTAATAAATCTTAAAAAAAAATTTTTTTAAAGACAAAAAAGTAATGAGCTAATGGGCCCGCAAGGTGGCTTAATGTGTAAAGGTGCCCGGCACAGAGTCTAAAGACTTGAGTTCAGTCCCCAGTCCTACTCTGTGGAAGGAGAAAGCTGACTCCAACAAGCTGTCCTCCGACCTCCACACACTTGCCACGGCTCTATCTCCAGTACGTCTACCTCCAGGCTAAATAAATAAAATAAGTAACTATTGTTACAGTAGTCAATTTTATGTTACATACTTCTCAAGGCACAAGAGTATCTCAGAAGTGGGGGCACAGCACTCAGGAGGCAGAGGCAGAGGGATCACTGTAAGTAGAGGCCAGCCTGGTCTACCTAGGCAGTTCCAGACCAGCCAGGGCTGCACAGTAAGGCCCTGTCTTGAGGTTGGGGAGACCTGGGCTGTTTGTTCATTCCCATTATAAAGTCATTCTTTATCACCCTTTAGTACTAGCATGCACATTAAATAACTTTATACGGTCTTTAAGACTGATAAAGGCTACTCTTTGAAGGCCCCAATTATAATTGATTATGTGATACCTGTAATTCATCTTTGCTGGGTTTTAAAAATAGATTATTGAAAAGCTGATACTCTCCTAAGGCCAAAGGTCATAGCTTTTGTCACATCTAGATATTTTTGTCAAAGCAAATGAGTCTGTGGAGCGTGGCACTGACTTCATCAGTCGGTTCTCTTAGAAGGAGGATGCCGACACTTAGCTTCACAGAACATTCCATAACATGAGCTTTTCTCACAAAGATCATAGCAGGAAGAATGAAGAAAACAGATGTTGCTCATAAGGCTTCTAACAGACATGTTTCCATTGTAAGCCGATCCCACTCTGAACCTGGCGTCTGCCCCATTCGCTGTGTGGACCGAACATTTCAGTCTCACAGTTTGCCAAAAAGTTTATCCTGACCTTTGCCTGTTACCTGAAAACTCTGTGATGAAAATACTCCTGAGAGAATGAGTTCACATTCTTCCAAAGACTTCATTCTAGTAACCAAATTAATTCTCTTCTGTAATTATTTTATCAAATACAGAGCATTTTCTGGGCATGGCTGGGAAAAAGAGGAAGGACATAAATCTGGTGTAACAATCTCAACAGGTCATTGTACCACAACCCCAAATTAACCTTCAGCTCTACCCTGCTCCCTGGCTGCCCAGGACCTCGGGGAAGGCTGGAAGTCAGCCTGCAGAAGTTTCTCATTATGCACAGCCCTCAGCCTTGAGCACAGCCACAGCTCCAGGGCCTCCGAGGGAGGAGTAGGGTTTTTCTGGGTTTGTCCTATCTTATTTGTAACTATACATTTTTCCCTTCCTTCTTTTCTTCCTTCTTTCCTTTCTTTTATGTTTTTATGGTTTTATTGTGGCATAACTGACATACAATAAAGACACATTCTTAAAGTGCAGTTTTATAAACTTTGAAGTGTGATATGCCAGTCTCTATGAGTGGCTCCATCATTCCCATGCCCTCCCTTAACCACCCTTCCTGCCCCATCTCATCCATTTGGATTGCCTCCACTTGGAACTGTCACAGTAGGGCTGCTGGGAACGTTCCTTTACAAGTCTCTACATGTCAGCCTTCATTTACCTTGGGTAAATAGCTAGAACTCAGTCATATGGTAGGTTAATTTAACTTTTTTTTATTAAAAATTTCCACCTCCTCCCCTCCTCCCATTTCCCTCC
>LOEQ01007680.1:32872-43154 GCA_001685075.1 Bramus lutescens | reverse complement strand
TCACAACACCTTAATCAAGAGCAGAAATATACATATAACAAGATTGACCTTAAAGTTGTATCAATAAACTAAGATCCATACCAATGCAAACTATTTTATCTTTTTTTTACAATTTTTTGTTTATTAATTTTGCATGTGACTGTCTTTATCCCCTTGTGCTCACATGAATGCCACACACCCATGTGGAGATCAGAAGACATCTTCCATGTTCTTTCCTTCTACTTTGTAGTTCCTGGGAATCAAACTTAGGTTGTCAGGTTTGGCAGTAAGCACTTTTACCCACTGAGCCATCTCGCTGTCCTTCCACCATTTTTTTTTTTCTGAGACAAGGTTTCTCACTGGAGGTCAACATCTGGCTAGAGTTGCTGGCCAGTGAGTGCCCAGGATCTTCTTGCTTCCATCTACCTGCACTAAAATTACATCTACACATATTGCCATATGAATCTCAGTTCAGGTCTTTAAGCTTGTACAGGAAGAACTTTCCCAACAGAACCATCTCCCCAGCAGCCTAGATTGGTCTTAAATGAATGTAATCACATGGTTCTTCCATCTTATCTCCTGAGTAATTAGAATTACATGCTTGCAACAGGTCTGTACATGCTGGGTTTTTGAAGACAGCTAAGCTCATTAGCAAAAATACCATACCACATCTCTAGTAGGCTCCTTATCTCCAGGAAGTCAATGACCAGCACTTGGAAGGCAGAGAGTTCGAGACCAGCCTGAGCAATACAGCAGTCTCAAAAAAAAACATTAAAAAATAATTCCAAAAATAGTAAAATGATGTAATAATTCCATTAATAGGTAAATAAGTACGTTGTGTGTGTGGTGAGGGGATGTTATGATTATGGTGGCTTTTGAGACATTGTCTCACGTACCCCAGGCTACCGTCTCTCTATACAGCTAGGGAGGACCTGGAACTCCTAATCACAAGTGTTGGGATTACAGGTGTACATCACTATCTTTGTTACTTTTCTCTGTTGCTGTGAGGAAACACTACAACCAAGGCAACTTATAGAAGAAAGTTTATTGGAGCTTGCAGTATCAAAGGGTGAGTTCATGACCTTCATGGCAGGAAGCATGGCAGCAGGCAGGCAGCTATGGCCCTGGAGCAGTAACTGGGAGCTCACATCTTGATCCACAGGCAGGAGGTGAAGAACTAACTGGAAATGATGGTGTAGGCTTTTGAAACGTCAAAACTCACCCTCAATAACACTTCCTCCAACAGGGCTTTCCTTCACCTTCACTACAACTTTCACTCCAATACCCTTCAAGACTCCAAAGCCATGTTTCTGATGCTTCCAAGTTCTGCTGCCTGCTTGGCATGGGATCTGGAACTCTCCTTAACTTACTGCATAAGCTTTACTTTATTGCTGCTCTTTACGGACAGATAATCCCTTGTTCTCTTCATTTGCAGGATTATTTGGGTAGGGACTAGCCCCAAGGACACCAGTCCCTTAATTCTAGTTCTCTTCACCTCTTTCAGCACAAGCTTTGGCACCGAGATTAAATTTCCTGGTGCTCTTCTTTTCCTCCAGCTGTACATTTTTTTCTGACCCACTTACACTTTCTCATTGTTGACCTGCATACGCCTGATTACCAAGTAAGTACACATGACAGAGTCAATATTAGGCCATCTTCAAATCTCCACTCCCAACAAAATTTAGTTCAAAATTTAACCTCAGACAGATTCGTAGGACAAGGGTAAAAAGCAGCCACTTATTTGCCAAATTGTTAGAAGAATGATCTCTATCCCAGTTGCTACTATTGTTTCCCTCTGCAACCTCTTGAGCTGGACCTCCATAGTCCACATTGCTCTCAGCACTACTGTCTCTCAAGCTCCTACTAGGATGGCTCATTAAACCTCACTTACAGCATTCAACCTTTCCTAGTCCAAGGTCCCCAAGTCTTCCACGTTCCTCCAAAAAACCAGCATGATCAGCCCTGTCACAGCAATGATGCAGTGGCTGGTGCCAACTTCTGTCTTAGTTACTTTTCTATTGTCATGAAAAAACACCATGACAAAGGCAGCTTACAGAAGAAAGTATTGGATGGAAATTTACAGTTTTAGAGGGCAAATCCATGACCATTATGGCAGGGAACATGGCACAGGCAGGCAGACACAGTCCTTCTGAACCACAAGAATGAGACAAAAAGAGGCAGAAAGAGAAACCTAACTGGAAAGGGCATGTGTCTTAGTTAGGATTTCTACTGCTGGGAAGGGACACTATCATGACCACCACAACAACAAAAGAACCATTTAATTGGGGCTGACTTACAGTGTAGTCCATTATCATCATGGCAGGACATGGCAGCATGCAGGCAGACACAGTGCTGGAGAGTTAAAAGTTCTATATCTTGATCTACAGACAACAGGAGCAACTGTGTCACATTAAACATAGCTTGAGTAAAGGAGATCTCAAAGCCCACCCCCACAGTGACACAATTCCTCCAACAAGACCACATCTACTATAACAAAAAGCCACACCTCTTAAGGGTGCCACTCCCTTTGGGGGCTATTCTCTTTCAAACCACCACAGCATGTACTTTGTACTTTTAAAAACTCAAAGACCACCCACATGTACCTCCTCCAACAAGGCTACACATCTCAACCTATCCCAAATAGTCCCACCAAATAGGGACCAAGCATTCAAATATATGAGCCTATGACCGCCATTCTCTTTCAAAGCACCACAACCAACATGCTTAGTTTTGATTTCTTCTGCATTGCTGAAAATCAGACCCAGGGCCCCACTCATGCTACCCCAGTGAGCTACCTCTCCAGCCAGCCAAGCATGCTTAATGCTGATTTGTACCTGCCTGAGATACTCAGCTGTAGTGTAGCTTGCCTAGCACAAGGCTCTAGGTTTGATCCTTTTCCTGTTGCTATGATAAAATACCCTGACAAACCAGCTTAAGAGGGGAAGGGCTTGTTTTGCCTCACAGTGCCATCATGATGGGAAAGCAGGATCTTGAGGCAGCTGGTCCCATGGCATCCACAGTCAAGGTGAAGAACGCAATGAATACCCGTGCTCATCTCTCTGTCTCCTTGTATCCAGTTTAGGAGCTGAGCCCAAGGATGGTACTGCCCATTATGGGGGTTAGCCTTCCCCCCTCAGTTAGCCTACTCAAGATAATCCCTCACAGGTGTGTCTAGAGGCTTGTCTCTTAGATCACTCTAGATCCTGTCAAGTTGACAAAACTAATTCACAATCCCCAACATCATATGCATAACAAAACAACAACAAATAAAATAAAACACATGGAGTTAATATTTAAGACTTACTTTTATTTGTGTATCTGTGCCATGGGTGGGGGTACTTGTGGAGGCTAAAAGAGGGTATCAAGTCTCCTGGAGCTAGAGTAATGTACAATTGTGAGCTCTCTGACACGTGTGCTAAGAACTGAACTTGGGTCCTCTGGAAGAGTAGGAAGTGCTATTAACATCTGAGCCATCTCTCTAGCCCCAAGCACAGAAATACTTAAACGAAGAACCATCTTGGACTTGGTCAACTTTAATCCCAACACTTGGGAAGCAGAGGCAAGAGGATCTCTGAGTTCAAAACCAGCCTAAAGAAATCACATAGAGAAACTCTGTCTCAAAGAAATAAAAAGGAGGCCAGGCGGTGGTGGCACATGCCTTTAATCCCAGCACTCAGGAGGCAGAGGCAGGTGGATCTTTGTGAGTTCGAGGACAGCCTGCTCTACAAGAGCTAGTTCCAGGACAGGCTCCAAATCTACAGAGATACCCTTTCTCGAAAAAACAAAAAACAAAAACCAAAGAAAAGAAAAGAAAAAAAAAAGGAAGCAAGGAAGCAAACAAACCCAAAACACTGAATTTTTTTTCTTTTTTTCCCTTAATATGTATTGGTGTTTTCCTGCATGTATGTCTGTATGAGGGTGTCAGATCCCCTGGAACTGGAGTTATAGACAATTGTAAGCTGTGGGTAATGAAAATTGAAGCCTGGTCCCATGGAAGAGTGCTCCCAGCTGCTGAGCCATCTCTCCAGCCCCCACATTGATGTTTTTTCTTGTTGTTGTTGAGATATCTGTATGTACTTGGTATGTTAAGTATTCTTGATTGTTGTTTCATCTTCGGCACAGTGAGTGTGCCTTAATCTCCTGCTATTTCAGCCAGAATTGAAACTCCACAGTTACTGGCCTGCTTCTCTGGCAGTGGCTACTCAGGCTACAGCCTGATGGGAATTCTGTTCCCACAGGTATCGGCTGTCACTGCCACTAAAAGTAGCTTTAACTAAATTTCTATCAATCTACTTATAAATAAGACTTGAGATTCAAAGGCTAGGTTGAAAACCTGCTAGCTCAGAGAGGCTGGGTCACAACTAGCTAATCTTCTCTCCTTGCTTGCATCTCCCCAAAAACCCATCCTTCCACTCTGCCAAAACTAAAAAAGCAATGCTACTCAAAATCCCTCCCTACTATTTCTGGTGTGTCTCTCTATCTTTTTCAAACGCCCTCTGATGCTCTATGCTTACTTTCTGTTAGTTGCTAACTCAGCCTCCTGACACAAGTTTAATTTTATTTAATTAACACAATGCTTACTCAGGATTCACAATGTGATAGAATATCCCCCAAAATATGATGGTTCAAATAATCTGCTGTTGTACATATCAGGCCTGTGACTTCTCTCAAATATGCAGTCAGGCTTGTCTTCCATCTGTCCTTTTCTCTTTCCTTACCTGTCATCCATAAAGTTATCAGGTGCCTGCTGTGGCTTGGGAGTGTCCTCCATGTGTTAAAGCCTCAGTGCTACTGAGTAGTAGTGGGCACTTTTAAAGGGGCAGGGCCCAGTGGAAAGAAGCTCTGTCACTGTTGGATGTGCCCTTAAAGGGGATACTGTGACCCTGCTTGCTTTTTGTCTCTCTGTTTCCCGGATGGCCATGCAGTGAGTTTGCCTTCTCTATCTTGTGCTCCAGTCATGATGTGATAGGCCACCACAGGCCCAAAACAATAAGACCAAGTGACCATAGACTGAAACCATGAGCCAGGAAAACACAGATTTCCTCTTTGTTACTTATCCCTGGCACTACCAAAGAGAGAAAAATCGAAACAAAACCAAGAGTATGAGGAGAAGTAAGAGCTCCAATTTTATATCTTGCTGAGATGCATAACTTGAAGCTAATCATAAAGGAATATTCTCTAAAATAATAGGTTGTGAAATATTATTTTAATTAATATTTCAAAAATACCAAGGACATGGGACCAAAGAACTATTCCATATGGAGAATAAAAGAAACCTGACAATGAATGCAGCTCATGATTTTGAACCAGATCTGTGTAAGGGACACTTAGGGCAATCATACAATAAGAATGGGGCTTGGAAACCAGATGATATCAACACATCTCCTGGTCTGAAAGGCTGTGTTGTGGTTGTGTAGATAACATAGAGAAAGACCCAGAGGTGAGAGAGCATTGATCAGCAACTACTGTCAGATGAAAACATCTTTGCATTGTACTTTTTCCTTTTTTGGAGACAGGGTCTCATGTAGCCTAGGCTAACCTCAAACACTCTTTGTAGCCAAGGATGGCCTTGAAATTCTGACCCTCCTAATTCTACATCTCACTGGGGTTAAGGGCATGCTAGCTACACTACAACCAGTTCACTTGTGCTAGGAACTGGATCCAAGGCTTCACACCTGCTAAGAAAACACGGAGCCATGACCAGTCCATGGATAGTATTTCCAATTTTTCTCTAAGCCAGAATCAAGTAATTGATTTCTCAAGTGTATGATTTTTCAGTAAATATTTTTCTAAGTTCATAAACACTTGAAACATGCAAGAGAAATGAGGTTTACCATGTCTGCATGTTAATTTGTTGAGCTTACAAAAGGTGCTTAAATGCTCAAGAGACTGCCACACGAGTAGAGTAAGTTGAAAGGCAAGACTGTCATAGTTAGAAATACAGACTGACAGGTTGGAAGTGTTTAACCAACTGTATAAATGGTACCAAATTATTACTTTAAAACCTACAAGTAACTGCACAAATTATCTAGGCTTAGAAATAGGATTGTTTTCAATGGACTTTAAAAAATCTACTGAGTGCTAACTTTTTTACTACTAAGAAAAACCGTTTTCTGTGTAACAGATTCAAAAAGTGACTAACATTTCCAGAGCATGGATTTTGAACTTAGAGAGAACAAAAACTGAAATATAAAACACAATCTCTGACTAGTTAATCAATGCCAGAACATGACGCCCAGGAAACAATAACAACACAGGTCAGACGCCCAGCACTGAAGACTGTGCAGCATGCCCTGAATGTATGGAGGAGACTAATCCAGAGGGAATACAGGAGGCACAGTAGTATTTGGCTTTTATGGGACAGGGTAGTTAACTACCATGCAGCTCAGTAGTAGAATGTTAACCTGGCATACATGAGGCCCAAGGCAACAACATCTGTGCACAGGCCAGCAAGTTGTCTCAGCAAGTAAAGGCATTTACAGGCAAGCCTGATAACCTGAGTTCAATCCTCAGGAACCAAAAGGTAGAAGGAAAGAACTGACTTCTATAAATTGTCCTCTGACCTCTCCATGCTTGCTGTGGTATACACATACACATGAGAATGCTCTCTCTCACACAGACACACAGGCAGGCAGGCAGACAGGCAGGCAGGCAGACACACACACACACACACAGTTTTCTATAAAATGCCTATATGCCAGGCTAGGCATAAAGATAAATGCCTTTCATTCCAGCACTCTGGAGACAGAAGCAGGCAAAGGTCTGTGAGTTTGAAGCAAGTCCAGACTACAGAGTGACTGCTAGGTCAGTCTGGTCTATATAGTAAGTTGTAGGCCAGCCAGGTCTATATAGTGAGTTCCAGGACAGCCAGGTCAATATAGTGAGTTCTAGGCCAGCCAGGGCTACAGAGTGAGACCCTGTCTCAAAGAACATATTAAAATCTGTGTGTTTACCAACTATGATGTGTGCTTTCTTGTACAACACAAACTGATGTCATGCCTCCTTGTTTGTCTCCAACATGTAGAACAAGACCAGAGCCACCAAAGGCTATTAGAAACTCTCATGATAGTCATGAGGGGCCATGGCTCTGAAATCTTCATGGAAGGGGAAAGTGTCTTTGTCCATTCCCAAATGCAGGGGCCATTGAGCCCTGTTCTTCATCACCATGACATGTGTTCCCTTCTGGCCTCTATCACCTAGAACCCGAGCAGGTAAAAGACTCACTGTGAGCCGGGCAGTGGTGGTGCATGCCTCCCAGCGCTTGGGAGGCAGAGGCAGATCTCTGAGTTTGAGGCCAGCCTGGTCTACAAGAGCTAGTTCCAGGACAGGCACCAAAAACTACAGAGAAACCCTGTCTCGAAAATCAAAACAAACAAACAAAAAACCCCAACTCATTGTGAGCTCATTTCCGACTTTGCCAAGGCTGAAGGAGGAAAGGTGCTCTGACAGGCAAGAGAGAGCCATTAGGTCAAACCAAGAAAAGCAGAAGGGTCAGGCACAGTATAGGGGATCCAGGAATGTCAAGCAGTGGTCACCTACGCTTGCCCCAACCACTGAGCACATATTTTATAAATCTTCTCTTTTGTACCAGACCTTCCTGTGATCACTTGGGAAATAGACATCTCCTAGGTTTGCCCCGTTCTTGTTCTAGTGACAAAGAGAAACAGCAAAGTATAATAAGGGCTAGTGGCATGGCTCAGTTGGAAGAATGCTTGACTAACAAACACAAGGCCCTGGGTTAGGCCAGCAGCATTGTAGAGCTCCCCACTGCATTGTGCAGTTGGAAGTAAGGGGACCAGAAGTTCAAAGTCATTTTTGGTTGCATCAAGAGTTTGAGGCTAGCCTGGGCTATCAGAAAACCTTGTGGCAAAAAAATAGTTAAAAGTGAAATCAATAAAAAGTATGACTCATTCTAAGGAGATTTGCACACTGGTCACAAGAGACAGAGAACATTCCAGAGCATGAGGGAGCTGGCTGTAGTGTTAAATCTTGGAGTAAGAACAGGCCTCTTGTAGATAGAGGGAGAGACACATGGGCAAACCTTCAAGATGGGACCAATGGCACTGGCACAGGCAGGCAATGGGCATGAGGCCTGGGTCTCCCTTAGCATCTGTGTGACCTGAAGAGAGAGGTAGGCATATGACCACTAGAGGCACTTCTCACTTGAAACTCAGGTGACAGGTTACCATAGAGACGAAAACAAATGGAAGATCATTGGGGTAACATCCACAAATAATCACAGAGACAAAGCGCCCAAGTGGCCACTGCATCTAAAGGCAACTGAAGAATGTCCATGTGCCAAAATAGTGTCATAGCATGAACAGCTGACAGGAAACATGGCTCCTTAAATAAGCTTAATTTACTGTCTCAGTAAATATGGACCACACAGGTCAGGTCTGTGCTAAAAGAGAGGGAATGAAGAGCATTTATTTTCAACCATTGCTGAAAGAGACTGCTTCCAGGCATGTCATTTACAAAGTTCTGGAAACAGCTATCCAGTACAGTCTTCCCCATGGGAACCTAAAATATGAAAGACTCTAAAGAGAACCTCACTGCAGGAGGGGGTCAGGCAAGCCTAGGCTACAGCAATCCAACCCCAGTGATTTCTGACAGCAGGGGTTGATTTCTCACTCAGACTCTGCGTCAGAGTTGGCTGGGGCCGCTGTGACATGTCTCATCGTCATGGGGCTCAGACTGGGGAAACATCTGTCATCTCAGACATAGCCAGTCACCATGACAAAGGGAAGCTTCTTGCTAGCACCCTGAAATGCTTCAGCATAGACACATACACTACAGTTGTCCCTAGGAGACAGTGGGGATTGATTCTAGGACTCCCATGGATACCAAAATCCTCATAAAAAATAGCCACTGCATAGAATCTGTATAGATTTAGATCATTTAAAAATATATAATTACCTTTATTTTTTTTTACTTATTTATGTGCACATATGTGTGGAGGTCAGAGGACAACTTGCAAGAGTCAGTTCTCTCCTTCTACTATGTGGGTCCCAGGGTCCAAACTCAGGTTGTCAGTTTGGGGACAAGTGCCTTGACCAGCTGAGGCATCTCTCCAACTCTAGGTCACTTTTTAGATTATTTCTATGCAAATAGCTGTACTACATTGCTTAGGTAATAACAACAAATGAAATCCAAACATGGTTACTAGAGATGCAATTTTGGCTTCAAATATTTTTTTTCCTCTAAAGCTAGTTGAATCTTCAGGTATAGAAGGCTGTGGGTACGGAGGACTACCTACCTCTTTGAACCCATTGGCCAGCAGGAGTAACACAGCTCCGCCCACACCCAAGAGGATCAAACCAATATTTCTAATACTGACCAGGAAGGTAGAGAGCTGAAAGAATACTACAGACAACACCCGAACCTTCCAGAGCTCACTGCACGCAGACAACTGCAAACAAATCAGCCAATCAGAGCTCAGCACACAGCATGTCCATGTCATTGTCATGCTGTCCCTGAGCAATGTACTTTCTGGTACAGTATGGCAGAGACAGCTACCTATGAACAGCGGAACACAATAAAGCAGTATGGTTGAGACTGTCACAAAGACGCCTCTAAGTGGGAGAGAACATGACAAGGGCAGACTATCCAGTTGTGAAAGGAGACAAAAGCATATCAACAATCTTCTAGCTTATTCAGGAGAAAGTCTCTGGCACACAACCACGAATACCTGTGGTGTCCCCATTGCAAGGATCAGCAGGAGGGCAGGCGTTCTGAAAGATGAGAGGTAATATCCCCAGAGAGGGCACAGGCCTGGGGAGTACCTGGGAGATTCAGTCCTCGAGCATCAGGCTGTCTGTCCAAGCAGGTGTGCCCAGCACTTGTGGGGTTCAGCTGAGATGCACCTGCCTGGAAGGCCTCCCAACTGGCAACACACCAGCAGCCCTTTGGTAGTCACCATGGACCCAGCTTACCCACTATCACTATGACCTTGGCGTCTGAGGCAGTCCACCTCCCTGGTGCCTGGTCCAGGACCTAAGACTTGAGAAGCATGCCATAACTGTTTGTTTGTTCAGCGATTCAAACACAGGGAGAGGGGCTAGAGATGTAGCCCATTGGTAGTGTGTGCTTAGCATGCATGAGTTCCTGGGTTCCATACTCAATACCCTACAGCCCGGGAATGGCAGTGCAGGTTTGCAATCCCAGCACTGTAGGATGCAATCAAGAGGTTCAGAAATTCAAGGTCATCCTCATCTAAATAGCAAGTTCCAGGCAAGTCTGAGAATCCCCTACCCCAAACACACACACACACACACACACACACACACACACACACACACACACA
>LOEQ01007679.1:33270-47554 GCA_001685075.1 Bramus lutescens | reverse complement strand
AAAAAAAACCCCACAAAAACATTGGAACATGATTCTTCTCATGGCTATGGATGGGGTGGAGCCCTTGTTCACTCCTGATGGCTCTGCCAAAGAGGTCCAAAGTCAGAGGCCCAGAGTCAGCATTCGAGTTTAGCATCCTGAAAAAGCTAAATACTTCCAAATGTAGCAATTTTCTCAAATAAAATAAAAATACTTTGATTTTATTCTGTTCCTGTAACTTAGAGTAAGTATTTCCAAAGGTAAACTAATAATTTCTAGTAAAAGTTCTACATCATCATTGCAAATATCAGATAAAAAAATCTTTAAAAGAATCTTTGAGGCATACAAACAAATCTACTGGGCAACTCAACAAACAAATGATGAATAATGTTCTAGAAACAGAAAATACATTTTGCTATCTTTGGAATCATGATTGAGTCATAACAGTCTACCAAGAAATAATTTAGAAAGAAACTTACAAAAAGAGAATTAAGATATAAGTCAAAAATTGAGAGGAAACTGATTTGTTATAGAATAGTAAGCAATCATTTCTAATGTAGTTTCATATTTTGTAATTCCTAGTGAATATTAATTGCATAATATTAATGTGTTTCTTATTATTGTGCAATATATTAAGGTGTTGCATTCATGTACATAATGGCCTTTGTTCCCAGCCACCCTTTCCTACTCCTCCCAGTCTCTTTGCTGGTGTTTTCACTAACACCTTCAGGTTATATTGTTAATTTTGAAAGATTTTCCAGCCTCCACATATCTCATGTGTCTTTGTGGTTCAAGTGCTTGTCAAAAATGCAGCATTAAATGGCTCTTCTTTAGCCTCTCTGATGATTGCTACATCACTAATGCATAGGGACTCAAAATCTGCAGTAACAGTCATATTATTTTTGTCCTAAGATGAATGTCCTTTTTTTTTTCTCTTAGTACTAGAGATTGGACCCAAGGTGTCATTCGTGCTAAGCAAGGGCTTCACAGCTCAGCTTCTCAATGTAGAATAACAAGGGAGGTGATGTCTCAATGTCAGTTCCAATAGTATAAGATTTATGAACATTGTTTAACTCATACATTTTTTCTCTAGTTACATAAAACATAAAAAATGCATATTCCGAATTGAGAGGACACTGGGCACTCTAGAAGGATGGCAATTGCCACCATCATCTCTCCTTTACTCCTTCACTCCCTGACAAGTCAAATCCAGAAAGGGCAACAAGTGCTTGTTTATTGTTTTTTTTGTCCTGATTCCCTAGTAGTTCCTCTTTAATGTGAGAAATATCAAGTAACTGGAAAAAATTAAAATACATAAAAGATGTGGTACCATAAATTGGTTCCACTTGTTTAGAGAGCAATTTGACTCAACATCAAATACCTCTATAACACTTTATTGGGGGGGGGATGAGTTTCAGAGAAATATACTCCTATCATTTTTTAGAGAATTTGTTTGTACTTTGTGCACGTATTTCATCTGCATGAGTGTATGTGCCCCATGTGTGTGTCTAAAGTCTGAGAAGACCAGAAGATATCTCAGCCCCTGAACCTGGAGTTCCAGCAGGCTGGGAGCTGTTATGTGAACTCTGAGAGTCAGACCTGGATTTTTCATGAGAGCAGTGAGTACTCTCAACCACAGAGCAATCTCTCTAGCCTCCACGATACTGCAGTGACTGCTCTCAACCGTGGAGCCATCTCGTTAGCCCCCAAAGTACCACAGTGAGTGCTCTCAACCGCAGAACCATCTCTCTAGCTTCCATGATACCACAGTAAGTACTCTCAATAACGGAGCCATCTCTCTAGCCTCCAGGGTACCACAGTGAGTACTCTCAACCAGGAACCATCTCTCTAGCCTCCACAATACCATTGTTAATGGCTGAACACATGTGAAACTAATACACTTTTATTGCTTAACGCATACACGTGTAAGGAAAAATCCACACATGCAAGTGGTCAGCATGAAATGAGGAAAGCGATTTATATTGGAAATTGAGAAAATCTGTTCAGAGAAGAAAACTATAGAAATATTTTATTGTATTTGTAATGTTTACATTTTGCAGCAAGTGATAGACTTGGGCTGTTTGTCACAGTGTTTCTACCTTTGTGCAGTTCTGAAACATCTCATAATTAAACAAACCAAGACTATTCAGCTTAAAGCTAAAAAAAGTGATTTAGTCTTTATATTATTAAGAAGAACTAGCTGTTTTCTGCCTTCATAAATTGAGTTTGAAATTTATGTTACACAAGGCTCACTTTCACAGTTTAATGAGATTTTAAATATTACCATAGGTTACAAAGAAAAGTTTATGGGACTCTTTCTGAACATCTTGACAATAGAGCCAGATTCTTATCTTTCTTAATCATGGGTGGCCCTGACTCAATGAGTTACATCTCCTCCTTATTAATCCCTGGCCTTCCAAGCATAAGTGGAAACTAGTAATAGTGTGATTGAGGAAGTAGAGATAACATTTATGAGTGCAAATAGTGAAGATTAAATCCCCCCAAAGCAGACCAAATAATAAACATTTCAGAAAAATGGTATCTTCTCTCATTTTTAGTTCATGATTCCCAACGACTAAGCAGACTACATAAATCTTCAGTGTCTCTTCATTTAAAGTTCTAAGCCATTTTTTAAATTTATGCATTGAATCTTCTGGGAAAGTGCCTTACAGATAGCCTCCATTTTTCAGCCAAATGACCATTAATTGAAAACATCCTGACTTTTCATTTTTACCTTTCTGTATCCAACACCAGACTAGTTATGTCCATGATCTCATTTACTGAGACAGGACTAGATCTAACCTCACATCTGGAAATGGCCTTGAATCAGATAAGATTAATTAATTTAATCTTAATTTCTGGTGTTTCTGGGCAACAAACCATGTTCCCAGACACCATATTACAAGTTTACAGAACTGCCATTTCTTCAATGCCATTTACCAGTTGATAGTGTTTAGGTTTGTTTGGATGTAACCTCCCTGAAATGTGGCCCATTTTGATAAAAGTCTGTCTGTTTAGATGAATAAAGTAGGCTTATGCTTTTCTTCCTTGATGCTTGCTTACTAGGGTTAGCACGATACTTTAACTAGTTTAAGAACAGCCATGAATCCAAGGATTTTAAATTAAATCTCCATAAAGGCCAACTTCTTAGATGATTTCCTGGTCAACTTTGACAAGAAAGCAAGGGGAATTCCAACATTATTAGGCATTTTGGCTGTTTTGTTCTTTGTTGTGTTCCTGGGGTCTAGAATCCTGCCTAGTTCAAGAATGTGGCTCAAAATATATCTGATGGATAATCTTTTCCTAAAGATTCTAATATCCCCTTATTTCTATAAATACTGAGATTTTGATGGGTCTTTTGTTTATTCCCACTAGATATAAAAGTAGCTCAACTATTCACATAGTAGATTCATTTTTTTAAGTGTTGGTAGAATTTGGGCAATACAAAATTGCTCTTTGGAAAATTGTGGTTGTTTTTCAATAGTACATATTTTCAAATTTCTTGTAAATTGTGTACATAAGTATGACTGGGAGAAAATAATACATTGCACATAGCTAGTTGCTCATGTCCATAGGCATTTGATAACTGTCTAATCTCTTCCTTATAGGTCTTCCCCCAATACTGTCATTAAATTCTTTTGTAATACTGTTCTAGTACAATGTGCTGCCAGATTGCTTTGGTTTGCATGCAGCAGTTATATGGTAGACATATTTGAAGAATCCTTCTAGATTCCTTTGGGTCCCTAAAAGAACCCTATTTTTGTCCACAGTGTGAAACTTAGATGATGATACTTTAAAAAGAAGAGGCCAACCAATGTCCCAAAGACCCCAAACCAATCCCAAGATTCCAGTTGATAAATGAATTGACAGAGAAAGTTTAAACAACAGGAGACCTGAGATTTCATCCTACATTTATCTGTCTTATGTTTGTTGATGACGTACAAGGTTATTTATGGGCTTTTTTCTTACTCTTTAGTATGGCTATTTGAAGTTCTTGTGAATTATGTGTGCCTTTTCCTCCTGCATTTCAGTGGCAGGAATAGAGAAATTATCAAAAGGAAAACCTATCCTCTACAAAGCAGTTTGGTTACTTTTTATAATGAACCCTCCTTTAATTTCTGTCAAAATTATTTCTGAATTCAGTAACAACTAAAACTTTAGTTTTCACCTATTTAAAGAAATTCATGGCTTTACCCCCAAATCAGAAGCTTCCTGTTCTTTTGTTTAATATTTTTCTTTTCTGTTTCTCATTAAGTGATTTTATAAGATGGAAGCATTTATAGTTCATATGTTTGAAACAAATAGGTGTATATGTGTAATGTGTTCAGCATTGTTAAGAATGATCCCTGCACCCGCTCAAAATCCTGAGAAGGGGTAGCAGCCTAACTGTGGTACCAGAACTTGGGACCAAGAGACATCCCCAAGGCAAGTTGGCAAATTAGACTAGCCTGAATCAGCAAGCCTCAAGTCAAATGAGAGACCCTGACTCAGTCAATAAAATGGAGAGTGATTGAGAAAGATGCTGGATTGCAAGTTCATGTCTCCGCAGTCTCCACACATATACAAAAAGTACACACACTTATATGCTCACACATGGAAACACACACACCCAAATTATGTACACATACTTATTCAAAGCCAACAACCAAAACAAAACCATAATATAATTTGTTTTAGAGGAGTGAGGTTCCAAAACAGTCAACAATGGGACTTTTGTCATCTTATAGCTTGAATACAGCAGAACGGACTGAGAACACCTCATTATGTACCACAGTGAACTCTTCCTTGGGCTGCGATTGCCCATTGCAAGCTTGGTGAAATACCTCAGATGCTCTCTGCAACATTTTTATCACCCTAGTGCTCAGAATGGACTAAGACAAAAATGCCTTTTTTAAGTTAAAACATTTTCAAGGAAATTCCATACAATAATGAATCAGCTCATCTTCCACAGCAAAACTTAGCTTCCCCCAGGCCCTTTGCCAACTCCAAACTGCAGCAATAACAAAATTACCAATGGATTTTAGAATGATTCACAGTCTGTAAACAAAAGGGCCCACTGTTTCCTCTCATGGTCCTATTAGCCATGGTCCCCAAAGAAATACTGTGAGTAGGTGGGTGAGCTTGTCAGAGAGAGGAAGGGTTTATTTTATGTAAATATTTCGACTAGCAAAACCCAATCTGCATGACAGTATTTGAGTATTTGAATAGTACATCCTTGTTCTGGAGGAAATCTTCCTTCTTTGGGGGACTTTGGTCTTTTTCTTTAGAGACATTCAACTGATGAGCTCAATAGGTAAAAACACTTGTACGAATGTGAGGACCTGGGCTTGAGTCTCCAGAATCCATGTAAAGCAGGACATGGTAACATAAAACATTTTAATCTCAATTCTCCAATAGAGACATGAGAGACAGGTGGAATCTCTGGAAGCATGCATGCTGGTTGACTTGGTGTATGCAACACAAGACAACATGAAAAAAATACCTTCAGTTGTTCTCTGACTATACACATGTGCACACATACACCAAAGCATGCATTCGAGCACACACACACACACACACACACACACACACACACACATTTCAACTGACTAAACAAGCCCACCCATGTTACAGAAGGTAAGACTTCACTGGGACATCTAAACTGAGGTTTGATCCAGGGCTCCATAGTGGTGCGGGAGATTTGTCTGTATTCTGTCAATCGTATTTTAAATAAATGCTGATTGGTCAGGCAGGAAGTAGAGGTGGGTCAACCAGACAGGAAATAGAGGCGGGGAAATGAGAACAGGAGAATTCTAGGAAGGAGGAACCCATTCCTCAATTCTTGCCCAGATCACCGAAGAAGCAGGATGTGACCTGCCAAGCTGAAAAAGGTACTGAACCATGTGGCTATCATAGATAAGAATAATGGGTTAATATAAGCTACAAGAGCTAATAAGAAGCCTGAGCTAATGGGCCAATCAGTTTTATAACTTATGGAGATCTCTGTGTGATTTTCTCTGGGACTAAATGGCTGGGGGACCAGGCAGAACAGAAACTCCAATGAGCCCGCCCCCCATGTTACACCATAGCCTGGCTAAGTTGGCACATAAAACTAAACATTAAATGCCCAAACTGAGTAATACTCACTAGTCATTTACTAAAAATGCTAACATGCCCAGCATGTGTCAGAGAGGCATAGTCTTTAGGTAGTTTAGATAACAGAGTGTACTTTTCTTCAGGTGCTCAACTTTTCTCTACCGCACTTCAGAAACAATTAAAAATCTAGATGTCCTTCATTAATTCCAAACCAAGAATTTGGAGGCAAACAGATCTTCTGGAGCAATTTCTAGGTAATGTTCTACTTAAGGGAACCTCTAGAATATTCTGATTCATCCAGGTTCTGACTGACAGTGTTCAAAGACTGAGAAACACAGAAGATCTGTTACGTTTATATATCCTTTCATTCTAGCACAACTGACTTATGAAAATTCAGGAGACATCATGTGTAGCTAGAAAGTGACTCAGAGTACCCTGGGAATGGAGTGGAGGGGTGGCTTGCCTGTGCAGGGAGGAAGGAAATGGCAAGAGCTGTCCAGGGACCTACACGCTTAAGCTAAGGTATTATAGCATGGTAGATATCAGAGAGGGTCAGCTAGATTTAGACTCCTTGTATACCATTAGCTAGCTATGCTAATCAGAAAACATCATTTAAATGTTCTAATAAACTCATCCTTTACAAAAATATGATTTCCAAAGCTTCACAGAAGGATTAAATACAATATATGTAAAATACCTTGCATGAACACAGTGGTAAATGATACTGATGAGGATGATGATGAATCATTAAATATCACATACTAAGTACTTTGATTTGCCCCTAGTATATGGGATTGTTTACAAATGTAAAAAGACCTAGTCTCATGGAAAGGAAAAAAGAAAAAAGGAAATGATTTTCTTAAAGATAACATCTACATTTCAAGTTTCTACAGATTTAAAATGTGAGCCAGGAATGATGTTGTTTTAGGAAGCATAGTCTGTGAGATGTAACTGAAGGCAAAATGTGACCCTTTTAACCAATTTATTCCAGGAGACTGCAGTATCCCAGAAAACACAAGCATTTTGGTTGGTTAGCAAGGCACTGTATGTGTTAGGCAAGCTCTCCACCAACTGAGCTACGTTTTCAGGTTGGCCTAGATCTTTTATGAGCATCGTCTGGAAGCAGCATTCACATTCTAGAGTGACTCCTGCTGTTTTGGGTGTCTTTGTGCCATCTCTGTTTGTCTAAGTCGTGCTGACATGGTTATGTTTCCTTGGGGACAGAACATGTATTTATTTTTTAGTGCAATTCAGAAGCTACAGAATTCAGAAAAAGAGAATCCAATGGACAATGTGTATTGCATAAGTAAGACTAATTTTAGGTTTTGGTATCAATTGATTATGGTTTGGAGGTATAGCTTTAACATAACCCAGATTTTTTTTAGCTGACTGTTACTCTTTGTCTAGGGTTGAAGCCTCATGGACTCTTCCCGGTCCACATTAGCTAGTCTCTCAGTGTCATCTTTGTTCCGCTCATGTTTAGGCAGCCACGTGACGAGATGTCATGGATGTTGTAGATGGAGACTGTTCATTCATTTCCCAGCCACTCAGACCTGAAATAATCACACAGAAACTATATTAATTATAGCACTGCTTAGCCTATTGGCTTATGCATATTTCTAGCTAACTTTTACATCTTAAATCTACCCATCTCTATTAATCTGTGCATCACCACAAGGTCGTGTCCTACTGGCAATGTTCCTGAGGGCTCTGGTGGGAATGATTCTTCTTTTGCTGCTGTATCGGACTCCACCTACTCTCTCTATATATCAGATTTTCTGCCTGGATATCTTGTGCTCCGCAGTAGGCCCAACACAGCTTCTTTATTAACCAATGGTAGTTAAACATATTCACAGCATACATCAGGATGTTGCTTCTGACATTTCTAGGAGACAAAATCTCATAGTAAACTCCATGGAAGAGCACAGCAATTGGTTATCCATACCAAATGGTCATAGACCATACACTGGAAAACATAAATATACAAGAAACATCACATAGGACGAGCAGGTTGCATTTATGTACTTAGGAATATGTATGTATATATTCCTTACATATTGTTGTTGCATATATAGATATGTGCATATATAATAGCAATAAAGGAAAAAGAGGCCATGAATTTGACAGAAAGCAAGGTAGCAAGAATATGTAGAAGGGTTTAGATGGATAAAAGAGAAAATGAAATGATGTAATTATATTATAATCATGCAAATATATATTAGAAATTAAAAATAACCCAGTAGGATAATTTTCTAGGTAACATTAAAAAATGTTTTATGATATAATATTCATTTTTATTTAACAACAAATTGTAGTAAACTGGAAAAAATACTCTGTCTTCTAAGAAATATCAATTTCATTCTCTTATATCAAAACAAATAAACATCCTTTTGATCTTGGTAAGTGTAAATGCACAATTTAAATAGAATTAAAGATTACAAAATGCTATTGACCAAACTAGAAGCCTAAGTAGAATGGACAATTCTATGTGTGATTGATTGTTTCTGCCCGTCACCCTTAATCTGCATGAAAAGAGGTGATATTGACTTAGATTGGAATAATTGTCCTTCCATGCCCAGAGCTTGGCAGCTTTTTGCTTACCTCTGATGCTTAGGAGCCATGGATAGCAGAGAACATGTTCAGGCCCAGAGGCTAAAAGATACTAGCTGACCCTTGCTCTGCACAGGTAAAGTTCAACCCACGCAAAATCCACCCTCTCTGTACCCGCACTCACCCGGTCTCTATGCCCTGCTCACTATATGTCCTGGTTTATTCAATGTCTGTATTAAAATAAAATATGGTTATATATTATTAAACTCTTTGAAAACTATAAAATATTGAGCACAATGTAGATGCCTACAATGCATGTTTAAAACAATTTCATAATGAAAATGAGCTTCAAATGCTGTAGGAGTTCCTGCTGCCAATAGCCTTTAAGTTATCCAATAGCCCACTTGGGTGTGGCCTCATCCGATAAATCCCGATGGAAAGCGCAGAGTAGCCATCTCTTCCAGCGGTGTGATTCGGTTCCTGTTTCCTGTTTGTACAGAGGACTGTGATCTGTGAGTCTATTCCTAAATAAACCCTTTCTTATACTCAGTTCTGAGCTAGTGTGGGATTTCTTTTTAGTTTCCTCCTGTATTCAAACAATAATTGCATTTCATTAACCTGCTCATTCTAAACACAGTAAAACAGTGCCAATCTATTCCATTTGCTTTCTTTGTTGTCATCATGTGTAACCCACCCCTTTTTTTTTTACCCCAACTCAAGTGAGATGTTCAGCTGCACCTATTTTGAATCTAGTCAAAAGCACAACTTATATTATGAACCAACCTAAATAATGAAATGATGATGGAATTTAATGTTGAAATGATGATGTGCACTGATTAGTGCAGTTTGAGGAGAAAATGTGCCATGCTACAAGCTCAGGAATCTATATTACTAACAATTGTGCATTGTCCTCATAGTATGTGGCCATAATAGAGTTATTAATTTATAGTTAGCAATATGCCTTGATGGTAATTCCCCCATTGTCTCAATAAGTCATGTCCTATATTATTTGTTTCTATTTGGGGCCAGAAAAGGTAGACATAGTAATTGTTTTCAATGCAAATTTAACCATATATATATCATATTAAATTTGCGAGAGTATAAAGAGAATACATTTTATAATTTCTGTTGGAGTAAGTATTGGACCTTGGGCTCATCCATGCTAGGCAAGGGCTTCACAACTGAGTTTTATCCTTAGCCATTTTTTTGTTTGTTTTGATATCGGTTCTCTCTATGAAGTCCTGACTGTCCTGGAGCTCACTGCATAGTACAGGCTGGCTTTGAACTCACAGAGCCTCCCTAGTTATGGGATTAAAGATATGTGCCACCAAGCATAGCCTTATCCCTAGACTATGTAATTTACTTTATTAAATATCACATTTATAGCCAGGAATTTTGGTTTTGATTAGTTGGGCAGATCTATATTGAATTACAACAAACTGAATCACAACAAAATATTATCATGTCTTTAATATACTTATTTATTCCTTCAAACATATTTTAAGGAACATTACCTTGATACCTCATGCTCAATTATTTATTAATGAGAAATTCTGCGTAACCTAAAATTCAATATTCACATTTTAAGGTAATAAAACTTTATTTTATGTCATAACTCAGACTATGAATCTCCACTAAATATTCTCATTAGCTTAACTCAAATTTTGAATAGAATAAAAATGCTGAATTCTAAAATGATCCTGAGTGCTTTAAATATTCATTAGGTTTGCAGAAACAATTGAGTTATAAGTTTCTGCAAGCACAAAGATGAGATAAACATGTTCTGCAGAATCTGTGCTATTTCTTTCTTCAACCAGAACCACGAGTACATGTAGCAGTTATGTTTATTGCTTCAATAAAAATAACTGGCCCAAGCATCTTAAGGAAGGAAGGACTTATTTTGGCTTAGTGTCAGGAAATATATAATCCATGGTGGTGGGGGGGGCAGGGTACAGTGGCAGGCCCAGGAAGTACTTGGTCTCGTGGCCTCCACTGTCAGGATGCTTTCTCCTTTCAATACAGTCCTGAAACTCTAGCCGATGAAACATGGCACCCATATGATGAGTCTCCTACCTCAATTAGTCTAACTGAGAGAATCCCTCCTAGATTTACCTGGAGATTTGTTCCCATAGTCATTCTAAATTCCATCAAGTTGACATCAAGGTTAACAAGACAAACACCTTTCTGCATCTGGTGACTTGACCACATTTTTAACGCTTCAAAACCAAATGGGACAGCTACTCTTTAAACTCATATAAAATAGCAAAGATGTGAAAATCTCTTCCCATGTCTGTCTCAGAAACTTTTCTATCACTATGATAAAGCACTATGATCAAGGCAACTTACAGAGGAAAGAGTTCATTTAGGGCTTAAAGTTTCACAGGATGAGTCCAAAATCTTCATGGTGAAGAATATGGTGACAGACAGGCAAGCTGTGTGCTGGAGCAGTAACGAAGAGTTCATATTTTAAGCCACAATCACAAGGTAAAGAAGCCAGGGGAGGCTGAGAACAGAGTAAGTCTTTTGAAACCCCGAAGTCCTCCCTCCCAAGACATATCTCCTCCAACAAGGTCACACCTCCCCATCTTTCCCCAACGGTTCCACCAATTGAAGACCAAGCAGTCAAACATATGCGCCTATGCAGGCCATTCCAATTCAAACCACCACATTGTTTTTTTTCTTTTCAGAATGCAGCAGTTCATAGGAATTGAGGTCTTGGAATTTTAAACATTATGCAGTTTTACTAAAGCAATAATAAGATGCTGTACACAAAAATACGTTTCTGAATCCATTAAAAATAGTATCACCCTTTTTCTCAGAATCAATAAGCAAATAAAATAGATTGGATTACAATTACTGGATGCAAGAATTCTAATCTTAGAGGAATTAAAGATAAATATGAATGTCTGCAATGTGCATTCCTGCAGAGAACGAAACAAAGCTATGTTCTACAAAGAAGAACACATGATGTTTCCACTTGAGGCTTAATGTGGATTTCAGAAAACAATATTCAACTCAATGACTTTTATTACTCTGACAAATTCATTTCCATAAGTTAAATTTATTCATAACATTTTAAAATTTATTAAATTGCAAAAGACTTCGCATTACCATCAGTACAAATATTTAGCTATATGTGCCAGGTGTTGATTGTAGTCCTGTCACAGGAAACTTGGCACGTTTCCAATCAGATGCCTCTACTGTGTCCAAAACAGAGCATTTTTAAACACAGACTTTCTGTGCTGAAGGATCATGAATCTCCAAATGAGCGTATTTGGGAGAGTGCAAAGTAGATATTGACACAAAGCCATTAGTCCAGGGTGATAAAGCTGAAAAGTCAAGGACATCTCCTAATGGTATGGTACCATTAAAAGCCAAAGACAGCTTACTGCTTGCACACATATAAACTCACAAATACCCTGATCCAAAATAATTATAATAGCAAACATTCTCTCTTTCTCCCTCTCTCCCTCCCTCCTTCCTTTCCCTCTCCTCTCTTCACTGCCCTCTCTCTGTGTGTTTGTGTCTCATATATTTTTCATTTTATTCTTTGATAATGTCATACATATATATGCTGAATTTTGGTCATTTCCCCCTCCCATTCCCCCTTCTTTTCCCAAACCTCCTCCCGCAGAGATCCATGTGACTTCACCACTCACTGAGGGATGAAGGTCAGTCAAAGGATGGGGAGGAGAGGTTGTCATTGTTTCAAGATAGGGCTTCTCTCTGTAGCCCAAACTGGCCTGGAACTAGGCTATGCTGACCTTGAATTCACAAGACTGGCCTCAGCCTCTAAGATGCTGGGATTGTAGGCATGCCACACCAATACCAGTAAAGTTAATAGTATTTATTGCTTGTTCTATGTGGTCTGAGTAATGTGCAGAGTTGAGCTCCTGTAAGCCTGCAAAGAAGGAAGTATTCATACCACATGTCTAAAAACGAAAGTGACACATCAGATTTCACATTGTTTGTTCAAGTCTGAACCCACACTTCAAATCACTGTGTTGTGCAGTGATTTGTGCAGTGAGTCTCTCCCTCCCCTTCTCTCTCTCTTACACACACACACACACACACACACACACACACACGCATGCATCCACACCAGAGAGAACACATCTGATCAAATATTGTTAAGTGGAATGTCAAGAAAGGTTTCTTTATGTGACTCTGCACTTATAACTCAGTGTTATCTCAAATATGCACACCATGCATTGTGATGGTTTTTGACCCCTTTAAACTCTTTGTCCCCTCCGACTTCTGCTGAACATTTCTGCCTAACCTGTTCCCTCTCTTTCCTATTTTTATGTTCTTCCTTTTCCTCCCTTTTTTCCCCTGGTGCAGGTCAGGAGCAGGTAGCCACCCGTGCTGTGTCAAATCCAGAAGACAGCCTCATTTTATAGCATCCTGCTCCAGCTTCTGCCTCTCACACAAAACTTTTCTGTCCCTTCTTCCATGGTTCATTGGTCCTTGGAAAAGGTGAAGCAAGTGTCTCTCTTGGTTTTTAACCAATTAAGACTCTCCACATTAGCCATCACCCACTGCAAAAGGCTTCTCTGATGAAGGCTGAGAATAGAACTAATAGAAGGTTATTAACATAAACATTTAGAAGGCAGGTCAACTACATGCCCATTTAATTAAACATCAGGAGTACATTCTGACATCCCCTTACCCTAATCATGGGGTTTTGTTTGCTTTTTTTCCCTTATTGTTGCTGTTTTGTTTTATTTTGTTTTTAACCAGATACATATTTCTTCCTTTGGAGTTGACCTCAAATCCAGTCAGTTGATTACCCCTAAAACATTCATGTCCACAACTTGCTAAGACTATTAAAGATTTTTCCCCCATACTGATAGCACTTTGCGACACTATGGATACTATCCAGCATTTCCATCCCAGAATGGATGTATCCTATATCCATAATATGTGGTGTCTTTAGCAATCAGGGTTATTATCTAGTTTATGTGGGTGACCAAGAGCAATAGCAACAGCTTCTATTGTCAAACCAGTACATTCTCTGTATGTATATACATGTTCATGTTGCACTTACGCATGTGTACACACGCATATGGATTTTAGAGTGGTTCAACAATAGATGTCTCCCTCAATCATTCTCTATCTCATTTTTCAGATAAAGTCTCTCATTGAATCTGGAGCTCCCCGACTGGGCTAGAGTGATTGACCAGCAAACCCAGAGTATTCTCCTAGTTCTACTGTCCTAGGTTGGAATACAGGCACAGACACTCAGCTTCTGTCTGGTGCTGGGACTGAGCTCACACCCTCGTGCATGTATGGCAAACACCTCACTGACTGAGCCTTCATCCTAGCCCTCAAGAATTTTTTTTTAAAACATGAGAACTGAAAGTGACTTAGATGTCCAAACAATCAAAAATACTTTATTGAGAACCAGCAACAAAAGAATAAATAATAAATGCAGGAGTATGTTCAGGTTGGCATGTCTAAGAAGGACCTCATTTATTTTTCTCTGTAAGTCTAATACCACCTCTTTGGAAATTTCTTTCAAACCCATGTACTCTCTTCACTCTAGACTGGAAGAGAAATGAAGAGAGTACAGTCTCCTTTCCGTGTAAGGCCTGTAGTTTAGTTCTAGATTTTTCCCTGTGTTTTCTTTCTTTCTTTCTTTCTTTCTTTCTTTCTTTCTTTCTTTCTTTCTTTCTTTCTT
>LOEQ01007678.1:80907-108923 GCA_001685075.1 Bramus lutescens | reverse complement strand
CTGCCTTTGGTCTCTGCTGTCTTGTGAGCTTATTCACCATTTGTGGGACTGCTCCAGCCCAGGCAGCATGTAAGATTGATACCTAGGGCCCTGAAAGATGTCTTCCCTTCCAGACCACTCTGCTCCATTTCACCCCCAACTCCCTTCCTTGGCAACTGTGGACCATCCATTGTCTCTTAATTATTGGTGGTTTTGAAAATGTTCTCATGTCAGCCACAACTAGAATACAAATAGCTTTGTGCTTTGTGCCCTCCCAAACACCTAGCCTAACCACCTGCACAGGACAGACATTCAGATGCTTGCTGGCTGAGAAGTTCAAGTCTCTCAGACAGAGGTGTTTCTATTGAATGCATTGCCACTTGAATGCTTGATTTCTCAAGCACTGAAAAGGCCGTGTATAGTAGGAAATGTAAGGGGGATGCTTTGGCATTCTTTACCCTCCGATTCTAGCACTTTCAAGTAAGCTTTTGCATACTGTATCATAATGTAGCTCTTAGAGAGAAAGGGGATGCTGCTTAAGAAAGAACATCACTATTGTTTTAAAATATACGTAGCTAGGCATTGCCTTTGATTCAACTGTTTTAAGTACTCATTTTCTCAAACTTTTAAATGCTTGCTGAAGTTCCCAAATATGCAAGGAGAACTTTTACATGTTTTCCTTCCAACACTTCTTGATTTGCTTTGCAGAAATAAAGTTTTAAAATTAAAAAAAAAGAAAGAGAAGTTCAAGACTTAGAGAAACAACAGCAGTCTGTGGATGCTCCTGTGTACCAGGGTTTGTCACAATGCCCCTCACGTAGTGAGGTAAGGGAGTATCTGATTGTGGTCCTCTTTCATCTTCTCCCCACTCAAGGGAACAAAGAAGCTATTGAGCCAAGTGGATGTGTGTTTGTGTAGTCTATACTATCTCCTCATCTTCCGGCCTTGCTCTTAGAGGCATTCAAGACCCTTCAACTTCACTATACAAAAGCCCTGAGCTCATCTATGGGGCTTACACAGGCCCGTCCCCAACCTGAGGGAAAGATGCCAATGGGGTACATTTCCATAGGCCTGGAGACAAGAGATGGATGTTTGTGAGGCAGGGTAGACTGAGCTTGGGCATGCTAGGCAAAGCATGAATAAAGTTCTCTGCTCTGTGGGTGCAAGGGTCAGTGAAGACACCAGCCAGGGCTCACATCCACTCTTCTCCAGCTCCTGAAAGTGCCCAATATGCGCTCAAGCTGAAGAAATAAGTAGCAATAGCCAAATCCACTCCTTTCCAATATTTATTCAGGACATGTTTCATAGTTTGGGTATGTTCTAGTGTAGACAGAACCAGCAAAGACTCAGCTAAATAAGAATGCTACGCTAAAAACAGATCAAATCTTTGCCTTTCAGTCCCGGTGTTTAAAAATTGAGAGAGATTTTGTAAGCATGTAAACATGATACCTATTCCTGGTTAAATGTACTACAATTACCCTAAGTTAGCTAGTATTTCTGGATTAGTTAAAATACCCAGGAAAATCAGGAATGAAGTTCTGTGGTTACATAGAAAACAATATTTACTTCAAAATAACCATCACCATACTAAAGCTCTAGCTTCCAAATGCATTGCTACAAAATGTGACATCAGTTTGACAATACTAATCAAAGTGTGCTTACACTATCTTGAAAGTAGTTATTTTATCAGGCCATCTTATCTCCTATAATTGAACCATCATCTCCACATTGAAATCCAAACAGAACCAAGTGCAAGACTTTGGCAAGGCTTTTCCAAGTTGTCTTCAGGAGAAACAAAATGAATTCCAGGTTTCAATGTACATAATAAGATGCTGCCCCCACGATTAGCTTCACACACTGGGTTTTCTTTTCTTTCTTTCCTGAAAATTTCCCTGATGGATAATGCTCCTGTCAGTTAAGTTTCTGTTTTCAATCATATATGTCCGTCCAAATGGGCAGCATTTCCCAGCAATCTGCTTAGTTTTCTGCCTCTCCATCCTACAGACCAAATTGCTGTTCTTTTCCCATCTTTGATCTAAAGGAAAAAATCAGCTTCTTTGTTAAGCTAGGTGAGACATTTTCAGTATGCTTCATTCAGAATTTGTGTCTACAAAATCTGTAGACAGCCAAGATCAACCATCTTTGTCCTGCCAATCATCCTTGGCCTGCCAATCATCCTTGGCCTGCCACACAGGTTGGCACACACTCACTAGCTCTTCTTTAGCCTTCTCTCTTTCTTCATTCTTTTCCAAAATCTGGATTGGGGGGGGGATATTCAAGGATTTGATCTCTACTTGTGAACCTTTTCTTTGTAACTAAAATCAGAGTAAATCAAACTCTGCCCTGCAGCGGGGCAAGACCTTAACTCATTTGGAGCATGACACCTAGTAAATCAGTGGCTGACATAGACTCATTCTGTCCACCCCAGCCTGCTTCTATTTCCCAGGAACTACCTCTGGGGCAGACACTAAACTTGGCAGCTTGCCATGCGCACAGATTGCCGCTCATCCACTCATCGGATCTAAGCGGCCACAAGTAATCAGGTCAACGAGCTCTGAAGCTGCTTCCAGCTGAGACTGACGCTCTTGGCACCTTCCCCTACCCCTGAAGCCTGGACAATTATCTGGTGAGACATGATCCAAGGGGAAAATCCCAAAGCAGCACCAGAAAGCTGGTGGTTCTCATGCATTATTCAGAAAAACTTCAAAACCATTTGTAATTAATAAATTAATGCAATCTCAATTATTAGTGTGGTATGACCATGCAAGAGACAGAGATGAGGAGAAGAGAGAAATGCCTACGGAGAAACTGTGTATGCCCTGTACTATGCTGATATACTCAGTAAGTGTCATTTCAGTGTGCTGCAACTAGATCTTAGCCATACAAAGGGAAAAACAAATGCAAAACACAGGTCTATATGGCATATGGAAATGAACCCCAAATCAAAGACTGATATACAAAAATTTAAGTGATCAACAGCTTTCAAGAACTTAAGGTGAGTATTTAACACTGCACTGGGGAGATTCATGTTACTTTAATATAAACACATAGGACTCACCATGAAAACACAAAGACCGTATTAGAGAAGAGCTTTAATATAGCAAAATGTTTATATTATTCATCTAAAAAGCCATTTATTACAAATAAAATTTTAGGACATGCTGTTTGATGCCTTGGCAGGCTCTGGCATGATTTCTGGTCACAAACGCACTTGGGTACATTGTGCCTCCACCCTAAATCTTTACAAATATAAGTGTCCTACTCCAAACTGCTCACATACATGGAGTTCATTACCCTGGGCTCTAATTTCCATTTTAACATCCTTGAGTTACATATTTTTGTGGGTTTTTTTTAACATTTTTCATAATATTTCATATATATATGGATGTTTATCTGCACACGTCTGTGCACCACATGTGTGCAGTACCCACAGGAGTCAGCAGAGGGCACTCAATAGGTCTCCTGGAACTGGAGTTACAGATGGTTGTGAGCTATATTGTGAGTGCTGGGAATTGAACCCAAGTCCTCTGGAAGATGACCTAGTGTTCTTAATCACTGAGCAATCTCTCCAGTTCATTTTTTTCTTTCTCTTTTTATAAATACAAAGGTAGAGCCAGTAAGATGATTCAGTAGATAGGGGAGCTGGTCACAAGGCCTGATGACCTAGGTTTCTATCCCTAGAACCACATGGTTGAAGGAGAAAACCAACTCCTACAAGTTGCTCTTTCTGTTTTCTGGTATCATTTATTTAAATACTTTCTTGTTTTCCTTGTGGTTTTCTTAGCTCTAGAAAAGGCAGGTTCTCCAACATGTCCAATAACAACTTGCAAATGAAAAATTAATTTTCCTTTGCCTATCAGTGGTGGTGTACACTTTTAATCCCAGCACTCCAGAGGCAGAGATAGGTAGATCTCTGTGAGTTTAAGGCCAGCCTTGTCTACAGAGCAAGTTCCAGGACAGCCAGGACTATACAGAGAAACCCTGCTCTAAATAAAGAAATAAAATAAAATAAAAAGTAAAATTAGTTTTCCCCCAGGGAGTCTCACTGGGAAAACAACCTACTTTTAAGAGTAGGCTACATACCTAACAATAGGTAGCCAACAGAAAATAAATCAGTGACATCTTTGGGTGTCATTTGGATGTCTTCCAAAAGACCCAGGATCCATTATCTCATAATGTCATAAAGGCTGTTTTTTTATTTTAAAATATTTTAATTTTCCATTTTATTTATGAATTTGTTTATTATTTTTTAACCCATAGGTTTTACATATATGTTATTGCTACCAGTTTTTTATGGAATTCTTGAATGTGCAAGCATCTACATTCGTTTTTGTGCCTTTTCTTGGGCTCCCTTTTTATCCTTGTCCTATTTCTATTTGTTTTATTTTATTATATAAAATTTTATTTTTATCCCTTAGGTGCCTGTTTGTTTTCTAAGGATAGACAGAAAGGAGGTTGATACAGAGGAGAGGTAGAGAGCAACTGGGAGGAGTGGACAGAGGGGAAGCCATAATCAGAATATGCTGTATGGAATAATAATCTATTTTCATGGGCTGGAGAAATGGTTCAGCACTTAAGAGCACTGGCTGATCTTCCAAAGGACCCAGGTTCAATTCCCAGCATCCACATGGTAGTTCACAACTGTCTGTAACTCCAGTTCCAGGGGATCTGCACCCACATACAGACACATATGCAGGCAAACAAAGCAAAACACCCAAATGCATATAAAAACAAATTTTTTAAAAAGGAAAAAAACAATCTATTTTCAATAACAAAAGAAATACAAATGTACAAGTGATATTTATATCCATTTGGCTAACAAAAAATTTCAGGCAAAATATTGGTGGATATCTGTGGGAAATACTTCCATATATTCCTCTTGGGGGGAAAAATGAGTCAAGGGCTTTGGAGAGAATTTGGTAAATTTTTTAACAATAAAATGGCACATTTCAGAATACCCGTAGAGGTTAGGGGACTAGTAAGGCCCTATGGGGGAGGAAGGGACTTTCCAGGGGGAGAATACAGTGATATAAAGGAGGAAAGGGGAATAATACAGAAGGAAGGATGACGCGGAGAGGGGAATGTTGGGGCCAGTGAGAGGGAGGAGAGTAATCAACACTAAAGGCCTTTTGAAAAAGCCATATAGAAACCGATTGCTACAGAAGCTTCCTAAAATGTATACAAATATAAAATAAAAAACATTTTAAATGTAGTTATCCTATAGCAGGGGAATGCTACCCTAATTAGGCACCACATGTTTTCAGATTAAAAGCAAAAGTACCAGGAATAGTTACCTTTTTCTGAATTATTGGTCGGTGGGGTTGCATAGACCTCCAAGCACTGTGAGCTACTGTCAGTGCTCGTGATCATCCTCCAGAACGTGATGTAAGACACTATTGCTGAAGACACGGCATCTTTGAGTCATAAAACATTTAAAAATCAATACAGGATTCATCTAGAAACTTCAACCCTATTAGCCAGTTTTCATACTGCTGAAAGGTGCTCTCCGTACTACAGGAAGAAAAATCCATCATCAGTCTCATGCAGCTGTGAACCCTGGGGGCTGCAAGAACAACTGGCCTGACAAGACATGCCCACTGGTGCAATAGTGGCATGAAGGCCATGGAAGTAACCAACTACTTTCTGCTCTAAGGCTCACGTCATAAGATGGAAGCCATGGGTCCAGGAACCTGTAGTGAATAGGCTCTTTGCTAGGGTCTATGCCCTAATACTATTCCGCTAAATAGATGTATAATTAAAATAAGTCCTAATGAACTATTGCTATATTCATACATCAATGCATCTCCCAAACTCCTCCAGAGAAGCTTGTTTTTGCAGTAAATAGCAATTAATACAGAAACCCTAACTGGTCAACCTGCAGAAAATAGAGAGATGGAGGAGTGCTCAGACCAATGAGATGTTTCTATCTTACTGCTTGTCCCTTCAAGGAAGATTCTAAGATCCAGAGGTGGTGGCTAATTTTAAGAAAATGGTATTTTTCCAGATACCAAATGGTTTGCACATATGAACTCAGTGATGGTGACAGCATGTATGAGACATGTATAAGTTCAAGGCAGACAAAAGTGGAGCACGGTTAATAAAAACTCAGAGAAATTGGGGTTCAACCTGATTACCTGAAAAACAAAGCAGTCAACCACTCTTACCTCGACCTCAGTCTGAAAATGGTGATTCTGCTTCTGGGAATCTCAGAATGAGACTGAGACTGAGAACTGTCTCTTCTTATTTTATAATTCTCTCTAGTTCTCGGATTAAAGGCATGTGCCATGGGGATCAAAGGCATGCACTGCCCAGTTTATATGGCAAACTAGTGTGGCTACTGGGATTAAAGGTGTGTTATTGCGGCCTGGTCTGTGAGGCTGGCCAGTGTGGCTGTTTTACTCCCTGACCTTCAGGCAAGCTTGATGTATTAAAATATAAATGAAATATCACTATACAAAAGGGGAGGTGGGGTGATGTCTTCCTACTAACAGCTGCTAATGGTATTTGATAGTCTGGGAAATGGAGAGCCAGTTCTTTTCAATGGTGTGATCCCAGCAGGCTGACCACATGCCAGGGTGTACCCATACCCAAGAGCCCTTGAGTAGCACAGACTACTCAATGGGTTTAAAAGAAGAGAATTTGCAGTTGAGTGCAGAGGGAAGTAAGGGTGGCTCTAGGAGTTGGGGGTGTAAATATGAATTGATCAAAATGCACTATATGAATTCTTATAGAATTAATAAAATAGAAGAAAAAGGTATATTCCAGGAGAGTTATTATGTCATGCCATAAAATTACTCATTTTTAGATGTGAAAGTAACTTTATGGCTATATGAGAGAATGGTTGGGAGGTCAATGATAAAATTTTGGATGGTTCGGAAAGAGTCTGTTAACAATATAAACTCCCACATACAAACATTCTCTCTCTCCAAACAGTTCCACATTTCCCAACCAGAGATTGTTTGAGCATCACTTTTATCTCACTAGTGAATCCTGTAAACCTCCATGGAACATTTTTGTTTTTATTAGCAAATATGCTTTTTTAAGGTAATAACCCCGTGTAGCCCTTCATCTTAAGGTGAGCTATCTTGAGATAGACATTAGCCATGGGGCCTTGTGAGGCTCAACTGCAGCCATGTTAGCAAATGTGCAGCACCTAGATATATCAGAATGCGCAATAAAAGAGGAGAAGGGGAAACCGAGAGGAAAGCAAGAACAGAAGGACTATGTGGGGGGAGGGAAGGAAAGAGTGAGGAGAGGGGCTAGGGATCGCTCAGTCATTGATCCAGCAGGACTTCGACGCAGTGCAGAACCAGACATTCTTCCCAACTATCTTCTCCCTGGAATAATTCTGGCTTTCTGGGAGACAACCGGAACACAGTGAGTTTCACAGCATCACTGGGACATCAGAACCAAGCAGCACACTCTTTCTAGTGTTTTCACATCCTAGAACAAGTGCAGATAGTCTCCTGAACTCTTGCAATTCAAAATGACTCAGGCAATATTTCAAGAACAAAATATTGATTAATAAGAAGCATGAATGACCCATATCAGAGAGTCTTTAGGGGAAGAAAATGAATCTGTCATTTCAAGACATAAGAAAACCTTGAGGAAAAATTAGAGCATTTGGATAAATGGTGCAAGAGAACAGAATGCAATTCTTCCCCCTCCAGGGGAACAAGAGCCCTCCAGGGGAACAAGAGAACCAGCAGTTAATAGATGGCTGTCCCACAGGAGGAAGGCGAGGCACCATAAAACAGCAAGTACCTTCATAGCTTTCATTACCAAACCAGACAGTCCGTAATCAAGAGTGGACAGGAAGGAATACTTTTTCAAAATAAAGGGTACCCGTTGCAAATATACATAATCACGTCTTAAAGACAGCATCAAGAGAGCCCTTAAAAACTACCTTGCTCTGTCCCTTCTTTTTGCCTATGAACTCAGAAAAGCAAATGACTTGATTTTCCCAAGACTTTAGTACCTCCAAGAGTGACAACCCAGGACCCCAGCCCCATATTTTCCACACTCTGATGCTCCATTCTTCCCTCCATACTCCTCCACTTTCTGAAACCTTCTTTGCTTCCTAGTGTTTCAGGCTTCTTTAGGAAGACAATTCGGATTTTAAATTCTCAAAACAATGTAGACTATTTGAGTATAGATCGTATAGTACATGTCATTGCAGAAATGTTATTCAAGTCCTTTAGTGTGATGAGGCATTTCGTTCATACAGAGGAAGGCTCTTCACTAAGGAGCATTTGGAGGCATCTTGCCATGAAGTCTGCAACTAACTTCCATGTCACAGCTCAATACAAAACAGACAGATGGTAGGATGGGCAGGCAAGCAACCATGGGAAGATGTTTACAGCTACTGAATGTGATGGGAGATGCTTCTTTGCTATGGTTTCACATTCCGTGTTTAGAACTCTGAGGATGAAAGTGAGAGGCTGTGAGATGTATCTTCAAACCCTTTGTGTAATAGGTCAGCACCAAGCACCTCAGGGACCCTCTGTGAATCAGTCGAGTATCCCAAGGAGGGGGTCAAGGGGTCGTCAGATAGGAGAAGTTCTTGTTGGTACAGACTAGGGGACCTTGGTCACTGCTGTCATTTTATGTCATTCTTTCCATTAACTGGACAAGAAAAAGAAAAACCTTTTATTAAAAAAATCAGAAAAAACAACAAAAACAGACAACAGACAACTGTTTTGAAGGGAAAAAAAAGCCAGTTGGCCATTGCCTTTGTTTCCTCTGCACTTTAAAATGCATCTCTGAAATGTCTGGTCTATGGTCATCTCCCTTAGGAAGCGCTGGCCATGCAAATGGGAATCCCTCACCTGGGAAGGGGTGACCAGCTGGGCCGTCCCCACTGTTAACTTGCTCTTTCTCCCATCTCAGACCTGATTAAAAGCCTGTGCTCCTCTGACTTTGACATAAACCAAGGACATACCTGGTACATATCTCGAGATTCTTAGTTCTCTATCATAAACATTGATTATATATGAGACATGGCATTTGTTCCTTTATTGCCCACTAACTATTCAAAAAGCTAAGTTCTCAGAATGCAATTGGTCTTTTTGGAAGCAAGCCCATAAAGACTGACCCTAAGTCCCACTTGCTACCTACCAACAAGCACAACCCCTGGGAGGGCTGTGGCTAGGGCATGGCTGGCTGTGCTCAACCTATGGGGGAAGCACAGACAAGATATGAGCAAGAGATGGTCCCTGTTCTCAGGCACATAGGAGATTTGAGATGTCATTGACCATGACATGGGGTTTAATGAAATGAGAGGGAGACTGGGTAAGTTAGAGGACAAGGACTGATGACCTGGTGACAGAGTGACTCTAGACAGATGGCCCAGTGATAGAAGCCCATGGCTGTCTATGTTCTGATGCTTTCCTGGATGCAGGAGAGTGTGCCCCAGAAGAGCATAGCTTGCCAACAGGCATGTGGGAAAGGCAGTGTCTACACTGGGTGGTGGTAAGCCTGTCTGTGCAGGCTCAGTGCAAGCCTACACTGGGGAAAATGTGTTACAGTGAAGGAAGTGCTTGATGCAACAGAATCAGTTTCCTTGGCCATTTCTTCCCACCAGATTTATACAGAAAAAAAATCCATTAAGAAACAAGAGCATCTGTACAAAACTCCCATAATCACTTAGTGATGCTACACAAAAGAGTCTTGCATTCCCTTCCTCTGTGGGCTTGGCCATGGCTTAAGAGTTCACATTGTCAGCATCAACGTTCAAACTATTCAACCAAACTTCCAAATGGAAAATGTTCCAAAGACACCTTTGTTTGTGTGTGCACTCCGGAGCTAAATCAGAAGACTTTATCATCTCAGTTCAGTGAGTCACACCTCTGGCTGCCATGACAATTCCCTACAGAGCTCTAAGTGCTATACAATACAAGAGCTCAACTCTAGAATTTTCTATGATGATTCTGTTTTTAGGGTTGATATAACTGAAGTAGAGCTATTCTGTTGTTACAGTTTAAAATTCCTCCAAATAAGTGACAATGAACTGCAGTGTAATTATAAGGAAACCATGTATGTCAAAACAGAAGTAAGATGTTTTGATAAAATCCGTTAGTAGTTTAATTTTTTTTCCTTAAAGAGTTTGTTTCCATTTCCTGGAGACAGGAGTTACTATAGAACCCAGGATGGCCTGAAACTTTCTCTTTGTTGTGATGATATTTTGTTTGTGCTTTAACACATAAAGCTTGCCTGAAGAGCAGAGTGCAGAGCTAGACATACTAGTTAGCCATAGAGCCCAGGCAGTGGTGGCACACACCTTTAATCCCAGCACCTGGGAGAAAGAGGCAGGTGGATCTCTGTGAGTTCAAGGCCACCCAGGGCTGAATCAGTCTCAAAGAGAAACAGAGACAAGCAGTGGTGGCTCATACCTTTAATCCCAGCACTAGGGAGCTGGAGGTGGGACATGATATGGCTGGATGGAGAGAGGACTATAAGGCGGGAGGAGACAGGAGCTCATGGCTTTCAGTCTGAGGATTTGTAGAGACAGGATTGCCTCTTTGGTCTGAGAATTCAGTAGAGGAAAGAGCTAGTGACTGGCTGCTCTGTTTCTCTGATCTTTCAGTTTTTACCTCTGATAGCTGACTCTGGGTTTTTATTAATAAGACCCATTAGAATTCGCGCTACACTATGTAATGCAAACACGGAGAGGAGGGGATATGGTTAACTTTGTCTCAGCTGCCTTTCTAGGCAGGGTGAAACTAACTGTTATCTGGAATAAACAAATCCTTTCTTAGAGACCATAAAGGAATGAGAAATATTTGAAAAGATCATGCAGAGCAAGAGACAGTAATATGGTATGCATGTGGTTATAAATGCCTCGTGGTTCAAAATCTGTGTTTATTGAGTGATGTTGATAGATGAGATGTGTAGACACACAGTGGAGCATCACTCGGCCTTAAAAGGGAAGGGTTTTCTGGTCCATGGACTTTGAAAACATTACAGCAAATGAAACAATCCAGACACAAAGGGCAAGTTGTATTTAGTCTACTTATCTAAGACACATAGCTAGAATAAAGCAGGTTCAGAGAAACAGGTAAAGGTTGCAAGGCACTGGGGGAGGGGTGCAGAGGGAATGGAGGGTGACTTTCATGAGTCCAGTGAGCTTTTTCTCCAGGATGAAGAGACGGGTAGTGGTACAGGTTGTACAATATTATAATTGTGCTAATGCAAATGATTGTGCACTTGAAAATGGTTACAATGGTAAATTTCATTATATGTCATTTTTGCCACAAGAAAAATTTGTTTTAACCAATTTGATCTAACCAAAAAATCAGTACTTAGCACAAAACACCAGAAATTTGAATGTGACTATGATTTCTTTAGGTACTTATTACTGGATTAATAGACATCGACTCTACTTCTTATTTTCCCAGCTACATAGTTTATACCAACAAACTATTGGGAGCCTCCTTTTCCCAGGCAACACCCCTTCCTTCACCCTTCATCTAGGAAAAGTGCAAATGGTCCATTGCGTGCTGACTGGAGGTTCAAACATCTCCAATCTATGATTAGCTTTTAAGCCCAATGAAGTTAGCTACATATATTTAGAGTGACTTCCTCTAATAGGCTGTGAGTCTAGGAGTTTGCAGATGAGATGCTTATGCTTATGGGATTTCATTTTAAAAAAATTTAACAGTTGCCCCCTAGGCCCCCGTATTTTAACAATATGGTTCAGAAAGCACGGGCAACCACTTCACCACTATTTAACAAGGGCTGTTGTCATAGGTAGCACAACTGTCTTTGTGTAGGGATTTGGATACACCCTAAGCCCCTTTTTCACGAAAATTTTATGAGCAGGGAAGATATGAAACAGCCTATTACAGTTTGTGAGGTGCCCCCCACAGGTTCATATGTTGAACAAATGATTCCCAACTGGTGATACTACTCATAGAAACTTTTAGAGGCAGGGCCTAGATGGTGAAGGTGAAGTCAGTGGGAGTTTTGTTGCTACTTGGTCCCCGGTCCCTTCCTTTCGCTCAGCTTTCTGTCAAAAGATATATCACCTCTTCCAACACATATATTTATGTCACCATGATGTGTGCCCAAGCTAAAGGCGCCAAGAGACCATAGACTAAGCCCTCTGAAACCAAGAGCCAAAGTGAATGTTTCCTTCCCTTAAATTGCTCCTGTCAAGTATCTGGTCACAGTAATACAGAAGAAACTAATGCATGATTCATCATTTAAATAAAGGCAGGAAGTGGTCTTGTTTGTGCGAGCAGAGCAGGCAAGGGCTATAGAAAGCCTAGGGAAGAGAAAAAGCCCACCTAGGCTTGCAAAGATGGAACACTCAGGTTCAGGTTCATTCACCCAGCCCAGCTTGGCTCTTTTATAAGCAGACACTGCTGGTCTCATGGAGATGGTAGTTGTTCAACTTTGAGGATAGGTAACATTGTAACATGCCACTTTAAAAGAAAGCTGAATCCAAATTAGGTACATGGATAATGTAATAAGTTAATATTGTCTGCGAATATACTGTTAAACTATGGGGGCTTTGTAAGTCCCAAAAGATAAGGCAGTCAAAAATATTTTTGGATGCTTCATATCAACATAACCATGTTTTTGACTTTGAATGGGTTCAAATAGCAGACAGAGAAAAGCAGGGATATCCAGTGAACCATCAAATTGATAAATCTCCCCCATCTTTAATCTCCCCCACCTTGCACAACTTTCATGCGGATATTTTAATCTTCCCGACCTGGTAACCCTTTAAGGCCCCACTGCATGGATTCTCAGAACACGCTGGCTGGAACAGTCAACCCCACTCTCCTTTCCTTTGCTCTGATCCTTTTAAGAAGAGCCAATCTTGAAGGACTGTGAGGTCAGACCCAAGCCAATGGGTAAAAGACACAGTCACCACTTGTGTTAGAATAGAAACCAAGTGAGTTTCCTGCTTTGGTTGTGCTTGCTATCCTCAGTTTGGGATTTGGTACTTCTTCCCCCACCATCTTCCAAAATGAAATTGCCAGATGAACTTGGATGGATGGATGGATGGACGGACAGACAGATAGATTGAAGGTAGATAGATAGACAGACAGCTAGATGATCACTACCTAGATGATAGCTAGATAGATGACAGACAAATAGATAATAATAAATTATATTAAGGATCAAACCATTAGTGACAAATGGAGAGTAAACTTGAGGATGGTGTGTGACAAGTACACAGGGATAGGGTTTAAAAAATCACACATGGGAAGGGTGAAGGCACAGAAGACAGCCACCAAGCTAGAGTAGAATATATTCTAGGAAGTAGTATGCGGTGTGGAAAGGTAGCTGCAGTTAATCGAGCTGGTGAAGAAGGCTTGAAAAGTCTCTCATCCTTACTAAAGTCCTGCGTGCTAGGATGCAGGGATGCACTCCTGTGCTTACGTTCTGCCTCCAAGGTACAGCAAAAGAACCCAGCCCTTGTTTCCTGCTTGATTGAACATACACGCCCAACCTTTTTAAATGTTGCAGCTTAAGATTTTGAAAAGGGAAGACCAAGCAACTTTATGCTTATAATTTATTTTTCCAACTGGAAATTTCAATTGTTTCCTCACTGCAGTATTTTCAATGAAATGGACCCTGTTTTCAGCAGACTCATTTTAAAGTGGCCTTAGTCTGGATTAATTAGCTTCAGATCACAGGGCCTCCTGCTGATCTTAACTAGAGTAACTGCTCCAGGCAGAGTCAGATCTCAGTATTCAATCTTCCAACTTCTAAGAACAAAAAAATATGGTTACCATTATCAAATATCCAATGACTGCAGTGTCCAAATGAAACCAGTCCAACATTTGGGTTCTTCCCACAGGGGCAGAGGATAAAGGCACTGCAACAGCATACACAAATGCACAGGAAATGTAAACCTGAGAGTTTAAAGCTGGGGGGGGGTCATTTGCTGCGGAACACTATCATCTCATAACGGAATCCAATGTAAACCCATTGTCCTCATGTTGTATGCTATCATTAGGAGGGAAGTGCTGAATCCACTTCCTTAGGATGGTAAGTCTGTTTCCACGGTAACCAGTGTGCCTTTCACTCCAGGATAACTAAACAGAACACCCACTAAGTCATGCATTTTCTAAATGTTTCCAGGACCAATAGCAGCTCTAAATCTTGACAAACACCCTTCTGCTTCCTCTTTTATTTTTTATTTTTCCTACATACAAAAGACACTGATGACAGAAATGTAAGAGACTAGCATCCTGACTAACACTGACCCTGGATCCAGTACAAAACATTCCTGATTGGGGGGTCTGTCTTGTCAAACGAAATAAAGTTGGCCTCCCTTCTGCTGGCATGAACACTGTAGCTGTTGTTTGAGCAGGACACAACAATAGGAGAAATTGGTTGGATTTGCAATGTGAGATCCCCCCTTCCCAATATCTCCCCTAGCATTCCAATCAAATTCCAACCAGGAACTTAAAAGAACAGCTTTTCAGCTTTTCGGGCCTCTAACCCTGTCTTTAGACAGCAACTGTGGAATGCAACTCCAGGGTCTTGTATGCTTGCACCTTTGTTAAGAGTCTGTCTAGACACACTTTAAAGCTCAGCACTACTACAGACTCTTGGACAGCCCTGTCATGAAGTTGAATGGCTCTGGATTAGTCAACACTCTCACAAAAAGCTCTCAATCCCCAAAGCTCTAATGATCTTTCACTGCAAAATATGGGCCTGCCCTTATTCAACAACAGAAAGCCTTTCCGATATGCCACTAGGGACCTTCCACAAGGCTCTCATCCAGTTACCTCTGTAAGAGACATCAATAGTTAATAGAAGGAGACGTATCCTAACTCTGTACTTTCTTCATGGTCCCATCTCTCCACCCCAGCCACAGTTCAGAATCATCTGAAGAACTTGGCATTGAACTCTGTGGCATTTCCATTTAATAGCTCAGCATGGAGCCCAGTGAGAACATTTGAAAACGCCCCTCTAATGACTCTGGTGCACAACCCCACTGATCCCAAGAGACCATTAGATCTGTGTGCTCATGAATCCAAAGCTTTTATTATACAAGTTACCCAGCAATACATTTCCCTTTATTTCTCTGCTGGCCACCACCCCAAACGTCCTCCATAACTCTTTCTAATCATTTATACATATGCATAGTGTACACAACATGAAAATCCTATGTTCAACACTCCATATTGTTCTGCTGGTTTTACAATATCCACTTGGTCCTCTTCTGCCTCTTTTCTAGTCGCTGCTGGTACAAACTGACCTCAGCTGTATTTAAACCCCACCCCTGTAATCCTCAGCTGTCCTCTATGGCAACAGAAAGCCACGTGTGGCTATTGACTGGGATTGTTATAGAGTGGACTTTAGTCACAAACTAGACCCCAGATTCAGTTTAAAGACTGGAGGGTGGGCGTGTGTGGGTGAATGTGTGTGTACATACATAGAGGTCAAAGGTTAGCCTGGGGTGTTGTTCCACGGAAGTCATTCACCTAGTTTTTTTTGAGACAGTGTCTAACTGGACGTGTGACTAACTGTGAGCCCCGTCGATCTGCTTGTCTCTGCCTTCCCAGTGGTGGGATTCTAAACATGGGTCATCATGCTCAGATTTTCACACGGGCACTGTGGATGGAACCCAGGTCTTTGTGTTTGAACAGCAAGCACTTTACCGACTAAACAATCTCCCCAGTTCCCACTCCAGATTTTAATACTTAATTCTGGAAAATATATAAAATAGCTCATTGGTAATTTTTCTTGATTACATACTGATATGATAATGTTAGGCAATTGGATCAAGCAAAGCACAATGCAGATTCCATCTCACCTGTTTCTGTTTACTTCCATAATTGCAATAATTGCAAAACATAAGGTTTTATGTATGGTTCTAATTGTATTTCTATGAAATGGCTCTGTTCTAAATGATGGCCACTGTAGTTCATATGATTTTCAAAAAAAATACAGTAGTGGACATTATTCTAGATTGTGTGGTTGTTGATGGGGGCTATTTGCCCCCAGTACAAAGTATGGAAACATTTTAAGATGGGGACTTAACTGTTATCCACTGCACAGAGCTGCCAGGACACCGTATTCCACAGGACATCCTCCGCGGACAAGAATTATCTGGCTCAGTCCATCAACAGCACAGGGTTCTAAACCCAATTCAGCAAGAAGCTCACATGGCAATGCTCTCCAGTAACAGAGTTTAAGTCTCGGGACCATCTGAGCTTTTGAAACTTTCATTCAAATACTAAAATACTCCTCAAAATAAATATGTCAATGGCTTACATGAACTTCTCTTCATCAGCAGCACATGAAAACATTCAAATTAATAAAAATTAAAGCCGGATGGTGGTGGTGTACACCTTTAATCCCAGACTCAGGAGGCAGAGATAGGCAGATTTCTGTGAGTTCAAGGCCAGCCTGGTTTATAGAGGCCAAGAGAGTCCTGGCTGCACAGAGAAACCCTATCTTAAAACACTTACTAAATAAATAAGTAAGTAAACAATAAAATTCAACCTGGAAAAGTCTGAAAGTTCTCAGAGAGCACCCAGTATACATTCTAAGTTCATCCTGCTCCCAGCAGGAATAAGACAGCTCAGAATCCTCGAGTCTTAAGTAATACTTAGAGGTTTAAAGCACCCCACACACACACTTAAGAAAAAAATGCCTGTGATTTTAGACCACAATGCACCTTGAATCCTAACAATGTTAATTCATAAGCTCTACTAAATCTCTGCTTTCCATGCTTGGTCAAACTAAGAATCTTGGGAGCTGTTCTTAATCATCTCAGATGCTTTTTAAGACTCAAAATTTCTTTTCATAAGATTTATTTTTCTACTAACATCTAAAGCCTGAAGTTGCCAGCCAACACTATTCTCAGAATAACTTTTATGTACCGAAACTGATAGTCTTGACCCTGCGACAGACCCAGGTGTTCGCTCTCAAACGCTCTTTGTTAGGTACTGATGATCTTGCCAAAGAAATAGCCAAGTGGAAAGGGTGGTGCACACCCAAAATCCCCAGACTTGGGAGGCTGAAGTAACAAAATTCCCAGTTCCAGGCCAGGCTACACTACACAGCAAGCCCCTGTCCTAAAGATAAACAAACATGCATAGACATAGTTGTCAAATGTAAATCTGTCACGCAAATCCAGAAGTAGGATCTATATGAAATTAAACATCATGCCCATATATTTGCATTTTATCTAGTCCTTTAAGGAAACAAGATTATTTATCTATTTTGTTTCAATTTCCATATTTGTATTAATTAAGTTCTCACTATCATGGTTCGCATTCTGAATTTGCTTGCATGGCATGTTAAATGTAAGTTCTGTAGGTAAATTGTAACTCTCAGCAGTTTCTGTTGCTGTGAATTTGTAATGAAAAACAGGTTTTAACTTTCTTAATGAGGTAGATTTGAATCCTAAATTCATTCAATGAATTAGAGCATGTAAAATAAGATGAATACTAGGAATACAAACAATTACCTAGACAGACAGAAACCATTTGCTGACCCCCTCCCTTCCCCCATGCTTGGTGAAGCAGTCTCCAAAGTTAAAGTATTCCAGTATGACCAGCAAAACCAGTGATCACTTCTCCATGTCTTGACTTAAACTCTAGTTTGTGCTTTCAAATTTGAGCCTAAGAAATTTTAGATAATCAAAGGGGCCAGGAGGAGGAAAAAGAAACAGAGGACCAGTCTTAATGGTCTTGTGTTTAATCTACAAAACACTCCACATCAAAGGTCAGGGAACATTGCAGAAGAGGAGGATTGGGCGGACCAAACAGAGTATCGGCGAATTTGCGGTGAGACTGTATCTCCTAGTAACGTTAGAAGCTCTACTCCTCAAGACTGATCAACATGACCATCCAAACTCCAGCTGGATGAGGACCACAATGAACATGCTGAACTGGATCGGCAAAAGCCTTCAATCCTACACAAAGAACTATAGACAACTGAGGATAGCCAGAAGTAGGAGCAGAAAACCTCTCCAGGGAAGAGCACACCATTGGTTCTCCAGTGCCAAACAGTCAGTCCTAAAAACAGACATACAAGTAACACTATAGAGACTCATCAGATATATATTTAGGAATATGTATGTTTATACAAATACATACATGCATACAATAGCAGTTGATGATGAAGAAGCCATGAATTTGAAGGAGAGTGAGTAGTCTATGGGAGGCTGAGAGGGAAGAAAGGAAGGGAGAAATGCTATAATTCAAACACAATCCCCAAAATAAACAAAACCTAAACAACAACAGCCACAAAGACACAGAGGAGAGGAAGGCGAGGAGAGGAAGGCAAGGCGAGCCGGGCTGTAAGCTCTGGAAGGAAAGAGCCATCTTTGTTTACCGGCTGTGCCTAAAGGGCTCTTGGCACACAAACGTACTTCAAATACTTGCTTAAAAAACACATGATGAAGAGAACAGTAGCTACCCAGATCTTAAGTAAAGTGTTGAAGCTTGACCAAAAGTTTCATTCAGAAACAGAAACGAGGACGGGACACCCAGGTGGCACTGGACAGTCCCACAGGTGTATATAGGAAGAGTCCCTCTCGCTGGCCAACCAAGGCCTCCTGAAAAGCACAGAAGGGGCTGATAGAGTCTCTTGGGGCAGCCAGGATCTCTCTCCTGTTTGGTTCCCACTCAGAACTGAAGGGTAGACTGCAAAGAAACAGCCTTGCCAAACCCTTCAGCTGGCCGAGTGAAGGATACCAGGGTACACGTTAGATATCGCCTGTGCCTCCAAAACCGATAACGCAGGGGTTCTCAACCTGCGCGTTGAGACCCCCATAGGGGTCAGATATCAGATAGCCTTTCGTGTTATGATTCATAACAGTGGCAAACCACAGCTATGAAGAAGCAACGAAATAACTTTAAGGTTGGGAACAACATGAGGAGCTGTATGAAAGGGTCACAGCATCGGGAAAGTGGTCACCTCGTGGGCTTCTAAGAAGGCATATATTGAGCTCATGTTAGTCTCACCCAATCAATAAAGACACCTGAGGTAGCGGTGGAAGCCTGTAGGGCCCATGGGTCTACCCCTGTTCCCGGGGTTCATTCTGAGGACAGCCTCTGGCCAGCCAGCATTTCCTGTTTGTTCCTGTACTCCCTCTGCCCCACCTGGTGATTAGCTATAGGGCATTGTTTGCTCCATCTTGGGTATGGCAATTTCCCACACACCTTGTGCAGCAGCTAGGTGTGTAAGGATTTTCCCAAGGTCAAATAAACAGCATTCGGCTCATCTTTCAAATGACCCAGGTCTCTTGTGTGTTCTTTCGATCTCCAGGCCCTTGCCCGGCTCGCGTACGGTACAGTGGCGCGAACTGTACGGAGAGGGTAACAGATGCAGGTGTTTCAGAAGCCCTTTGGCTTATTTGGTACAGAACAGCCTCCTTTGCCCCCAGCCACATCACAAGAAAACCTTCCAAATGCCTAAAAGTTATGGACCAAATGTAATAACATAAAAACAAATTCAAAGTCAGTAAAAGGACTCCCAGTTTCCGTAAGCAAAAGGAATTAACTGTCAGAGCAGCAGGCCAAGAAGCTGATCACTCAGGAGCCGGTGTGGGAGCTTTAACTAGGGATGAGGGAGTGTAGCTGCCCTGAGAGCTGCTGTCCTTGCTTGCTTCCCTTGGCTGTGATAAAACATTCTGGCCAAAAGCAACGTGTAGGAGGAAGGGGGATTATTTGGCTTACTGGTTTAGAGTCCATTGGCCAGTGAAGTCAAGGCAAGGAAGGAACCTAGGTGCAAGAACTGAAACAGAAGCCTTGGGGAAATGCTACTTACTGGATTGCTCCTCAGTGGTTTTCTTAGCTTGCTTATTACTATTTTTTTTATATACAATTAGGACCACCTGTCAAGGGCTGTGACTGCCCACACTGGACTGGACCGTCCCACATGAATCAAGAAAATGCCTCACAGACTTGCCTAGAGGTAATCTGATGGGGGTATTTTTCTCAATTCTAGGTTGGTCTTCATTAGCAGTGAAGGAAATTCTTGACTAGCAAGGAATTGATGAAGGGCAGAGTGACAAAAAAATGTGTGTTCTCAGAAAACAAAAGATTGAGGGACAGAAACAAGGCACCTAGCCTGCAGGGAAGAACCTAAAATCCACCAATCAAAGAACAGGCTGAGAAATAATTGCTGGGAAATCTTCCAAGAGAATGTGGGGTGCACGCACATCCGTGAAGATAACTTCCAACTCATAGGAATAGTTTCTCTTCTAAGAATTAAGAGATTGAAAAAAGTTCACTTCACTTGAGAATGCCACAATGATCTCTTTAACTGGGGTGTAGCCTTTCTGGTCTTGTCTTAAATACCTTTCAGGTGAAGCTGGGCTGCTGTTCCGAGCCTGGGCTAGCATTATGGATTCACCTTGCTTGCTTTNACCTTTCAGGTGAAGCTGGGCTGCTGTGCCGAGCCTGGGCTAGCATTATGGATTCACCTTGCTTGCTTTCGGTGGCAGCCACTGCCCTGTTTCTATAGTTCCTTACTCTGGTAAGCTCCTTGCATGCTCTTTTATCTAAGATGGAATTATTTGTGTGCTGACCCCCAAGTTTTGCCCCACTTTGGTTTAGTAAGTACAGTGAAGTGGACAGAAGTTTTCAAATCCAAGTGTAGTGTGATATGAAAGTCCAAGTGTTCTGTTTGCTGATGGCTCTTAGTCTGACGTCTGCCAGCCTAGTCCTCACTTAGAGGTATTCACCTGAGCTGATCCTTGTATTATTCATCCCTTGTTTTCCATCCTGCCTTTATCACTCCATTGTGGTGCTCCAGAAATCCTGCCACCCTGCTTGTATTCAGTTCCTTGAGCATAGATTACCTTCCAGAGGAAGCTGAAACCTCGATCTTTGATCCCAATGCTCCTCTCTCCTTCAACCCCACCTCTGCTATATAGAAGAACCAGCTTAGCTGATTTGCTAAAAGCATCAACAGATTGATCGAGGTATTGATGATCTTCTCCGCCCCTTTTCTCTCCCCTCTTCCCAGTTTCATGTAGCCTAGGATGCCCCTAAAACGCTGTAGCTGAGGATGACTTTGAACTTCTGATACTTATAACCTCTGATCTAATAGTTGCTGATGTGATTTGATATTATTATTGGGTAGCAACAGTGAGCTGGTTTCTCACTGCTGGTTCCTTCTTGTAATTCTGATTTATCCGGTTATATAGAGTATGCTTAGCTACCTGCAGCATTATCTCCTTGTAGTCGCAGTGGAATCTTTAGAAAATTACTGCTAGAGCAGTAAATTATGACCCCAAAATGTTCACATTCTAGTTGGATCTGGCTTGACCTTATTTTAAAATATGCAAAGTCCCCCAATAACAGACAGCACATTTTTGCAAATTTTTTAAGGCATGAAATGGCCTTTAGGTTAATTATTGAGCTTTAAAATATTTTTAATAGACTCAATTACCTTCTGAAAAATCTCATTTTACTTCCTGGAGGAGTGGAGGCAAGAGAAATATCAGAGGGCAGAAGTAACTGATCAGGAAAGGACAGGATTCAGGATTGGGCTGCTCACTCCAGGTTAACATGGGCTCATTTTCTTCTCTCACTGTAAAATGAGTGGGAATAAAATATTTCTCCTAGTCCTTGAGAGTCTCTTTGTTTGTAGCTAACAAAAGTGACTGCACAGGATAAGCTCTGAGGTCTCAGTTATGTGGCATAATAAAGTGTTCTTCCTTATTGTTTCATCTTTGTGCAAGGTAAAAGTGCCTCTCATACACAGAGTAACATCATCATATCTACTACTAATGGGTTCTCCTTGAGAATCTCATTTTCACGAATCTGTCTAGCTTTGCTGAAAACACAGGTTAATGTGGCATTTTAACTCCAGCAAGCGATCCTGTCCAGCTCCTCACTGCATTATCGCAACCAAGGTAGTCACTGTACGATCAGCAACGTGTTTTCTCCCTAAAGTGAAACCTCCACTCGCCCTCTTGGATCTTTACGGAGATACAGCCAGCAGCGGCTTTGAGGTGGCAGGTGGATGCATGCTGTAACCCTTCCTCGATCTGTAGCTTTCTCAGAAACAAAGTAAATGTTTGTCAGCCTAAACGCCATGATGAAAATATGAGCTACATCTGCCAACCTGAAAACATCAAACATCTGAACCCCACCTTAGCAGCAAATGGCTCAAGAACAAGTTTCTTCCTCGTTCAATTCCAGCAAGCCTGATGGGGCAATGCTATTCTTGTCTGCGGAGAGCTAACAAATCCCATGGGACCAGCACAGCCTTGGCAGCTGTGATCCCAATCCTGGGTGAGCAGTTGTAAAGTAAGGACTTCATCCTAGGACACGTGGTGATACAACCCACTGCAGAATGCTTGCCGGGCATGTACAGGTGAGGCCCTGCACACAACCTCCAAATGTAGAGGGGAGAAAAGCCCTTTAGAGTAGACACCAAGGCACCATGGGTGTGCACAGTTATGGACTGCCCAAAGAGTTAAGGTGTGTGTGGGGAAGGGGTTATGTTACACTGACATCACTCAAGAACACATACACTTAAAAACTAAGCTATATGAATTTGGAAACCTGGATTGGCTGATTTGGGGAAAAGGGGATTAAGTATCTGCCCCATAATTACTTTAATTCCATACTTCAGAGAAAGATTCTTGATAAATCACTTTTACCCCTACTGAAGGAGTTTTACCTTTTATTCATATAAAGAAACAGGGCATTCACAGGCATTGAATGAGAATCTCATGGACTCAAGCCTTTTAGTGGATTCAAGTCAAGATATTCCAAAAAATACACCAATCTGGCCATCTTCTCAAAAGTATTGGCCACCCTTCCCTAGGACTGTCATCAGAGGACAAAGTCTTTATCCCCCAAATGCCAGGGACACAGTTTATCACCAACCCAATTGTGATATCTTTAACATGGATTCCTCAAATGTCTGTTATTCCCTATGGACAGGTGAATACCTCAGAACCTTCCTACTTATTATTCATGTTCAGAGCATAGTCTATAAAATCTAGAAGGGAACTACGGAATTGCTCCTCTTTCTGTAGATCAGGGCTATCTTGATGCTCAGGCTGTGGCAGATCCCAGAGCATCAAATGCTCCATCTGAAATCCAACATAATTAGGCACTAACTTCTTTCCTGCTATACGTATGGTCTTAAAACAGACATCCTTCCAACAGCTGTACGTTGGTTCTGAACGGAAGTCAACACAGAAAGCACAGTCACACACCTATATCACCCCCTCCGCCCTGCGCCCAAGGTTCAGGGACCACTGGGGAAAGGGAGAAGATCATCCCCGCCAGTGACTGAAATGGAGGGGTCAGTTTTATGCTTACTAGGTTGGTCCTCGTGGCTCACTCAGCCTTCTTTCTGACTCAACCCAGGAGCGCGTGCCCAGGGTGATAGCACACACAGTGGACTGGGCCCTCCCACAGTAATCATTAATCAAAAAAATGTCCCACAGACTTGCTTGCATGCCAACCTGATGAAAGCATCTTCTCAAGCAGGTTCCCTCTTTCCAGAGAACCCTAGTTTTTGTCAAGTTGACAGAAACTAACCACTGGGCCAGAATGGACCATATAGGTGAAGAGGCGGATAATGTCCATCTACCTAGAAGACCCCAGGGAAACTAGAGCTCCATAGTCTTTGTTGCTGACACATCCTACATCCTTTGAAACTGAACTGCCCCCAGATGGACTTGTGGGTCTACAGAATGCTATGGCCCTCATCTCTCACTCTACACTGTGACATTGGCTGTCATGCCTGGAGTAATCTCTGAGACAAATCTCCTACTGCATCCTCTGGGCCATTCAATCCCAGGAAGTTGGAACTGAGGTCCACGAGAAGGGAAGAATGTATCCTCTACTCAGGATTTGGAGAAAACGACCTTCTTGTTTCATCCCACACCCCTCCTTTAAAGTTGGGGTGCCAGACGATGGCACTTAAGGCCTGACCTGCGGGTGGACCACTGAACAGGAGTCTTCACTCTAAGGCTGGGTATGGTTGAAGCTAACGCAGAGCAAGGAAAAGATGGTCACCTTGAGCCAAGAGTACTTTCACTAATGCCAACAACTCACACACTGCCATGCACCCTGCTTACTCTCCCAAAGCATGCACTCCTGGGTCTAGAAGCACGAGAAAAGGGCAGGGAAACACCCCAAGTCTTGCCTCCTTTCCACAACAAAGATGTGGAAGCAAACAGCTTGTCTTGTCCAAGCTGGTACTTGGCTGCCCAGTGACCCCAAGGGGCTCATTCTTTCAACTTCTCAGAATCATCTTCTCCACTTTCATAAGGGGATGCTAGCTTTGCAAACTGAAAAGGAAATCTTGATGCCTACAAGCCCTCTGCTCCTGGGACTTTCAAAGACCAGTTGTTCTGCCCTTTAGGGTCGCTGTCTATGGCTTATGAATACACCCCAAGTTCTGTCTCAGTTACAAGCGTTTCAGTAACAGTGTGCCACACAGAAACAAGCTGATTCCTTTGGGTCTGTTGACTCCTGTGCATATGCCTACAGCAAGAAGTAACTTCTTCCACTGTGAAGTGGCCTGATTGCCCTGCCCAGCTCTGCCATTCCTGGCTGCTGTCCCCTTTGGTGGGGAACTTTAATCCAGTTAGTCATGCACTCAAAATTGATTTAGCATCTATTTAATGAAGCAGACCTTTTGTGCACATGGAGAAGTTAGTTAGCCATTGTGCGTTTCACTTTCCTATAGTGATACTTTATTTATGTTTTATAAATAGAGCTTGTCTGAAGACCAGAAGGTGAAACTAAGCCATTAGAGGCCAGGAAGTAGAATCACCCACCTCTAATTGCAGGATTTGGGAGATGGATCTCTGTGAGTTCAAGACCACCCTGGGCTACACAAAATCAGTGCAGAAACAGATCCAGGTGGTGGTGGCTCATACATTTAATCCCAGTACTAGGAAGTCACACACCTTTAATCCCAGCAGTAGAGAGATATAAGGCAGGAAAAGACAGGAAACTTGCTCTCTTTCAGTCTGAGGATTTCTTAGAGGTAAGAGCTCTCTAGTGACTGACTGCTTTGCTTTTCTGATCTTCAGGTTGAACTCCAATATCTGTCTCTGGGTTTTTAATATTTGTACTACTCTTTCCCTATATGAACAGTGGATATAACAACAATACCTACTTTATGAGGATGTGGACAATACAGCGTGAGTCCCTACCTGGCATATTCAAAATGCTATGAGGTATTTTCCATGATAAACAATTGGATCAAAATCCTTTTACCAGACAGCTACATTTGGACTAGACCAAGGAAAGACCACTTTTAAGGAAAATACGAGGTGAAATCCTTTGGTTCTGGGATTGGCAAAAGCTATCTGGTCAGCTCCTCTCTCTAAAGAAATAAATAATTGAAGAGCAAAGCAGGACACTAAAGTTGGATCTCAAGTGACTGGCTCAGGTCTCACGGTCTGACCCCTGGGCACAATCCTTAGGGTCCAGAGTGCCTGAGCACCCAAAGAAGCAGCCTCATGGCCCACAGCTTGGTGAATCCTTGTCTTAAGCCAATCAGTCAACTTCAACTGATGGTGGCTCGTCTATTCCATATTTAATAAATACAAAGGCCAAGTTTTATGCGCAAAGATGTACATAAGAGATATGGAACCTCAGACCTTGATGGACACTGGAAACTTCCACTTCTGAAATCATATTCTGTGCCAATCTACTCTCTGGCCATAACTTCTGGTCAGCTCACCTTCCTGCCATTCATAAACACTTTGGTTCCCAAAGCACCCATTGTTCCTCAACACGATATTTCCTCCTGGCAGATCATGGGTCCTTTCATTTTAACACCCTCTCAGCAACACTTACTTTCTGTACAACTTTTATGTTGCTGTGAAAACCAGCAAGGCAACTTAGAGAAGGAAGAGTTCATTTGGGGCGTACAGTCCAAAAGGGATAGGAGTCCATCACTGTCACGGCATGGTGCATGGAAGAAGGCAGGTGTGGTGCTGGGCAGCAGCAGAGAGCTCACATCCCAATCCACAAACAGCAAGCAGAGAGAGAGCCCAGTGACATGCCTCCCTCCAACAAGGCCACGCTCCTCATCCTTCCCAAACAATCAAACCCGGCACCAAGTTTTCAAATGCCCGAGACTTCAAGGGAAACATCTCATTCGAACCACCATACTTTATCTTCCTAGTGTTTGCTCACAGCACCCAAAACTCCCAATCCAGGACTTAGCCTACTTGGCACAAAACAAGCCCCCAAACAACTGCAGGAAGCATTTGACCTGCTCCATCACTCAGCTCCAGTGCAGAATTGCAACCTTTGCAACTTCAGCTTTGGTTCCAAAGCCACATGCCTCCATCTTTGCCATTGCCCTCAAGAATCTTATAACCTTTCTCTCTCTTCTACTAGTTTCTACCACAGCCATGGTTATCCCACCTTACCCACCAGAATAAAATCTAGTCCGGGACTGTCCATCTGAATCCCTGGATATCTTGCCCATCACCTTGAACTTGAAGTTTGCCATCATCTGGTGATGGTTTCCTCATCCGTCGTTTCTAGCGGTTATATCTCATATTCTGCTTCTTCTCTCTGGCACACTAGGCATGGAACTTTTCCATCACACCTCTCCATTTCTTTGTCCCAGTTGTCATGAGATCTGAATCAATTGCTCCCCTTTGATCACTTGATAGAGCCCACATTCTTCTACTGGTGTGAAATGTCTCCGGATTGCTGGAGCTATCACGAGGCATCAAGCTAGGTAAAACCAAAAGGCCTTGTCTTTGTAGTCTTGGGTTCTGAGCAATTTCCCAGATGTGCTCCCAAGCCAGAGGCATGTGACTGGATAGTATGGCTCGGGGATTAAGAGCACTTGCTGCTCTTGCAGATGCCCGAGTTTGTTTCCCAAGCATCTGCATGGTATTTCACAACTGTCTGTAACTCCACTTCCGGGGATCCAACACCCTCTTCTGACTTCTGTGGGCACCAGGCAAGCACTCATACACATAAAAAATTAATTAACTAATTATATTAAAAAGCAATTTGCTGTGTTAATGGAAAGTCCACTCCCCGACAGGCCTGAACCTTCAAGCCTCTGTCAACCTTGTTGAATTATAATACTCACGAGTGCCCCCAGTGCTAGCGCCTGAAGCTTGTTTCCTCAAATTACACACGGATGGATGATGCTCAGAGATTGCCAGGCCACACTCAGGAATCTGAGAAACGCTTTAAGAGCCTCACCCCATCTCTATTTGGCTTAATCCCCAAACATATGAAGAGACAGCACCACCTTTGTTTTGTGAATTTGCTCAGAAAATAGAGGCCAGGCCTTACCAGCTAGGTTAGGTTCAGAGAGAAAGGAGGCAGTCAAGGAAGGAAGGAAGCTCAGGTCACAGCCAAGGCCAACAGGCAACACAATCCCCTAGTTAAGAACTTTAGACTTCTCTCACCCAGACACCAAAATAAGTGACTCTAAGCTCATAAAATTCCTGTAAACTTCCATTTGCGATTTTCATCATTTTCACTTTATGTTGTTAGTGGAAAGGGTGGAGATTTAAAAAGAAAAGGCATTTTGAGTCTGACCGCAGTTGCCTTCTGTGTGAGGGTAACTATGGACAGATGTTGATCAGCTTAGCCACTCTGTCCATGGGGTTCTGAGGAGACCCTCATTACCTCCTCTCCCAAATCCCTAGCAGTTCTGAAAAGTCACTGTGCTTTCCAGTCTGCTGACATGCAGGGTCCAGCTCAGTTGGTCTGCACCCCCGCACCAGGTCCAAGGTGCTGCCGCTGCACTGGGCCTAGACTTGCCTTTGTGGGCATATTTGATCCATTCTGTTGTTGTGTGCCACCCAGGGACCGAGGAGCTACCCCACTGAGCCTTTTAAAGGAAGTATTACAATTCCACTTATGTCAGTTTCTGTAAGACTGTGAAATGAGAAACATAAATACCACACCTGATCTATCTATTGGATCACCTCTGTTCAGCCCATGTAGCTATGATCTCGAGGAATTCAGGAAATAAAGCTCTGTAACTCAGAGGAGCAGATCATTTGTTTTCTGTTGGAGAAGGCCATTTGTTGGTTCCTGGCTGCCCGGCTAGCTTAGACCCAAAATAATCACACAGAAACTGTATTA